>JAUMHA010368179.1:0-13554 GCA_032359765.1 Saxidomus gigantea | reverse complement strand
GGAAAACTTATTTGGTATATAACATTATTTAGTGATCTTCCACCAGGCAAGTGGACTTGTACCAAGGTGAGCGATATAGGGCCATCTTGGCCCTCTTGTTTAATTGGAACTCTGAATGTCATTTCTGGATTTCTTTTATAACTGACAACTTTTTCAGAAGTAGAACTTCTGTTCACATTCTCATTCCAGTCTAGCAATGCCAAATTAATCCTCATCTTATGTGTACTTGATCCAATTGATATCTTTTTGTCCACATATTGTAAAAGTGCATGGACAAATCCAGCCACACTATATTTACACACAGTTTCATTAGACATGGAATCTTTAACCAATATTTCAAAGTTGAACACTTTAACACTAAATAAGAACTATCTGAAAGTCATACTTAGAATTCAAAACATAACATTCAGTTTTACAGTTGTGACATCATATCTGTGACTGTTATTATATGTTTATAAATGCACACTATGTTAATACACTAGTATAAATGAATTTTATGAATTGTTTCTTAGATAAAACTCAAAACTGACATATCTTAAACAGAACCAGGGTTCTGTTGCACACCATTGCCGCTATTATAGCCTTTAACACAGTGTGTGCACTATTTCTTTTCCCATACATAAGTTTGGTTGGTGTTTTGCAGGAGGTTCAGCTGCAGGAATAGTCCCTTCGGTAGGTAGAGACGTCTGATGATCATGAAAGCTTGGAGCCACCAACTCATTTGGTGACACAATCTCCCTGGACGGCAACTCAGCACGCCTAACAACCAGATGATCTATGTGACAGTATCGAATTTTGAAAATCTTTAATTCTTGCTTTAAGTGCGTTTTTAACCTTTTGCACGGCTCTTTCAGCCTATCTAATGAAGATGGATGATAGGGCGGTGTAAGCGTGTGTTTAATACCCGTTGTTTTCACAAAAGTCCTGGAAAATAACTAAGGTGAATTGTGGACTGTTATCTAAAACCAGTTCTTCAGGTACTCCTGTATAACTAAATATAGATCTTAGTTAATCTATGGTCTTTTCAGTTGTGGTACTTTTCATTGGTATTACATCTAACCACTTGTTGTAATTATCAATTAGAATAAGAAATGACTGGTTCTTAAAATCCTCAAAATCTATGTGGATTTGTTCCATAGGACGTGTAGTGCGAACCCATGGATGCTGTGGTGCTTCTGCGGGAAGCGATTTCAACAACTGACAGGTTCCACAGGTGGTAGCGACAGGTTCAAGTTTAGAGTCCAAGTTAGGCCAACATACATAACCAAGAGCCAGAGATTTCATGCGGTTTACTCCCAGATGTTGATTATGAAGTTCTGTGAGAATAGTATTTCGAAGCGACTCGGAAATTACTGTGCGTAAACCCCATAGTAAAACACCTTGATCAACACCAAATTCAAACCATTTTCTAAAATATGATCGTATGCTGAGATCATTGTTGTGCTTGAAATTTTATTCTTGCCCTTAAAGGACGCTCTTATTACTTTAACCTCTGCAACAGAATGAACTTCATCTAGCAATGTGTCAATAGCCAGAGATATTTCAGGCTTCAGAGAGGGGAGTGTCTGCGACCGTAGTTATGTACCATATCTCTGTTTTACAAGTGCGGGTGAATAAGCCTCAGCCAAGTAAGTACGATTAAATTTTCAATGGTAGGCAAAATGTCCTTGTCATTGTCTTGAACCTCTCCATGATGTTTTATTGACCCGTTTGCAAGAAAAAGATTGTCTTTTATAAAACTGGTGAGCCTCTGGAATAAATCCTGTGGTTGTTTGCCTGATTCTAGTTTCAAGTTATTAGAATTCATGAAATGCCCACCAGATGTCTGAAACCCAAAATGCTTGAAACGGTTTATTGTTCAAATGTCCATGAACTCGCTTTGTCCTTGCCCATGCCAAATATCCCAGGAAAATCGTGGAAAGTTTTCCTGGGAATATCCCAGGAAATTCCTGGCCCTGGTACAAGAATAATACCAGGCCAATATTGGAACAGGATTTTTCCGTGTTGACTTAGGATTAAAAATCCTGGAAACTGCCTGGCAGCTAAGATTTTTCATCCTGGTTGTCTTGGGAAATAAGAATCCCAGGAAAATCTTGGAAAATCCTAGGTCCAGGATTATACCAGGAGCGAAGGATCTTTAAACTTTTTGAACCAGGTTATTCCCTGGAACTTTTTGAACCAGGATATTCCCAGGATTTACCAAGGAATGTTTTGAACCAGGATATTCCCAGGATTTTCACAGGAGCATACATTTTAGAATCTTAAATACCAGGATTTCCAGGAACAGCTAGTTGTATTTTTCTTCATAAAAGTGATAAAATGATTGAAAAGGAGTTATCTAAGAATGGTATACTGTAAGGCAGATGAATGATGATCACAAATGCTGACCTGTCAAATTCAGGTTAGACAAAATATTTAAATAAACACAAAAGCTTCAAATCCGTTTTAGAACAAATTACTGTAATATCAAAAATATCAGATTAAAAATGTCAGTCTTGAACATCTGCATCTCTGGTTGAATGACGCTGTCTGCAAATATAGACTTCATTTCTGTGACGGGGATCCAGTGCTCTTTTATCCTTTCCTTTCTGGTTTTGGACGCCCATTACTGAGGACTCCATTAGTGTATCATGTTGAAACACATGACGCAAAAGGATGTCCACAGCATCACCCATGTTACTGGCTGTATTTATGGCTTTTGACGGCTCATCCTGTAGACAAACAATGTATATATATAGCAATAAAACAAGCTTGTGTTGAATCTTTAATGGAAAACTAATTATTCAGTTACATAAATGCAATTTTGTATTACATTTACCAATCAAATACCTTAGAATATGTAGATGTAGTAGAAGCATCGAGAGAGGCCACATGTTCAATCCTATTTTCAGTCCTATTTTCTTTGTTCTTCTGTTAAAAAATAAAAAAGATCATGATTAAAATATTATCTTAAATTCATACTAGTACATATCCTTTTTTGTATTAATTTAAATAATACATCTGGTTTAATAAGACAACATTATAAATTTTGACTTAGACACCTTAGATATTTCAGCTATTTTGCTTTAAGTACTAGAAATTGAAATAGACAGCAATGAAAGGTAGTGTATATGGTGTTTCTTTTAGCTATAGGACTGTTTACATTTGTCTTGCATATCATATTGTTACTGTCTGTATTTACATACATGTACCTTTTTTTATTGTAAGTTGTTCAACAGCAGCTTCTAGAGCTGCTACTTTTGTTTGCAATCGCTGAAGCTCTGTACAGCAGTCATGGCAGCTGGTCTTGCTACTGTGTAGCGGATCGGACCACCCACCATATATGTGTTATACACTCCTGTGATCTGGCCAGGACTTTCATTGGGATATCGTGGCCGAGGTGAAATGATGCTGGGAGCCGATACTTCTAGAGAGGAGTTCATTAGACTCGAGTATGAACCCCTATACCAATCTTCATTCAACCTCCAGCCATCTTGTAGGGTTCCAAATCCAGTCCTGGGACCAGCATCCATATGTTGGTATGGGCCATATCAAGCGGAGGCATCACACCTGACTCCCTGCTGGAAAGGACTGTATTAGTCAAACTTTCTATACATCCTCAAAACAAAGTACATATAGATAAATGTACATTGTATGCAGTGAAGTAAAAGTCAATGCATAAATTTTATTCAAAGTGATTTATGGTTGTACCCAATTATACTATAGGAATGTTTTTATATTCACCCCTTATCCAAAATGGATCATATCTTACAAATGTTTTTGTTTTCTGCTTTGAAGTATTACTGTTTCTAGTGAAAAAAAAATTCTCAAAAATTGAAACTGAAACATAAAATCTAATAGAATCAACAACACAATTTTCTCTTGATATCAAACTACCAGTAAGTTCTGGCAAGATAAAACTAATAAAGAAATCTTTAGTCACAATTTCTCTTTCCATATTGTGGTCTACCTTTAATCTTTCTGCTAACATTTCCTTCTTTGACCACACCTCAAAGTCACAATATTCTCTACCAGTAACTGTGTCTGTATTTGGTAGGAATGCTTGTGATTTGTCTTAAGCTTGTTGTCTTTTAAGCACTCAATATCCACTTCGGAAAACAAGTTATATTTCACAACAAAGGGACACTTGATTTCAACCAGGCCTTCTCCACAGCACTTACATGAAACAAGTGTATCTGGATCTTGTAGATGTATCCACAGACCACTCCGTCTAATTTCAAACCCTTCGTCCTCACTTTTCATCTCAGAAAGTTCATTGCATTTAAGTATGCTTGCAATGCATCCTGTTCATGCTTAGAACAATTGAGGTTTTATGCTTATGTCTACCTGTTGATGATTCCTTGAGGCCTTGGTTTTCTTATGAAATTTGAAACAGTTCTGACACAGATGTTCACCACAATCTGAACGATGATTCCTTGAGGCCTTGGTTTTCTTATGAAATTTGAAACAGTTCATACACAGATATTCACCACAATCTCAACAGTTACCGTGGGCTTCAACATGCTGACCTTCTGTTAGACAGTAAGCACAGCAATGTTCAAAATCTTCCTCCGAGTCTCGTGACAGAGAAGCTTGAAAGTCTGCTATCTTACGTCCTGATACTGCCATGTTAGATATATGGAGGTTGATGAAAAATACATTTCCTTTTAGCAGATAACAGTTAAAATCTCTCAGTTCATTTCTGGGCATGTTTATGTTCTTTTCATCTTTTAAATTGGCAAGGGGAAAGAACATTCAGATTAGTATACAAAACAAAACAAAAGATTATTATACAAAAGAACAGAAACACATAAAACAAAGATAAACACAACAAAACAAAAGAATAACACACACAAAGAAAGAGTCTCTGCTGTTAATTCAGTCTTATTGTCTCGGATATCCATAATCTTGGCAATCACTTTCACTGTCACTTACAATGTTTTGTAAAGAGTCTTCACAAACAATCTCATGCTCGTCATATTTTCCCCATAACTGTTCAATTTTTCTCCATCACAACTTATTTTGCTTGCCTATGCCTCAATAAAGCGCTCTTTGATACAAGCTGCGTGGTGTGTTCTACGTACCACCTTAGATTCTTTCAATAACAACTCCAATAAAACATATAAAGTTCTACAGTGATCCACGACCAGCCTTGTGGTTAAGACGGCGATGCCAGACTGAAAGAGAGCAAAGTAACAGTATATTGTTGTTGAGCCCGCTTTTTATTGGTTGGTACTTTTTCTTTATCAAGTATATTAAAAACATTACAAAAAAAAGCAGCGATGCAAGAAAAAGGAAAAGAAATATTAAGTATTTACCACTGTCAATGAGGGATTTTTCAGTTGTGTGTTGCTAGTGGAAAACTGGGTAGTGCTTGATTGGAAAGGGGTGGGGTGTGTGGTTTCATCAGTGGTAGAGGATGTTACATCCTCAGCTGTGGAATATGCAACATCTTCACTGATAGTGGAGAGCACGGCAACTTTAGTGGTGGTAGGTGAGGCAACCTCTGTGATGGTTGTTGACGTAGCAACCTGAGTGGTGTTGAACATAACAACTTCTGACTCTGGTCCAATTAATCTATACAAAAAAAAAAAAAAAAAGATAAAAGTAGCATAAGACCAGTTACAAAAACATTTAATTGCGTTTTTAAATAATTAGACACTTTTCCTAGTGTAGACTATTGTAAGGCAGGGTGTGTGAAACTGTTCATACAAAACCCCTCAGGCCATTTTCTGCATTTACACATTTAATTAAACTCAGTGGAATAATGAAACCAAATGAAGCAATCAGTTTTGATTGGTGTGGACACCCAACTATGAGAAACTGCTTGTATTGCCGCTATAAACTATTAACAAAATAATGCTTGTTTTTCTTTGAATTTACCAATTTACCAACTACATTACACATAGGAAATTTAGAACATGTATGTCATGGCACGGACTTGATCACAGTTTGAGAAATTGTGTAAGTAGCCCGGTTAGCTCAGTCAGAAGAGCAATTTCCCTGTAAGCGAGGGTCTCGGGTTCCAGTCTCGGACTAGTCTCACCCTAAAACATGATTGTACTAATCTCCAGTCTGTGTGTGTGCACATGCAATTCATGTAATTTCTAGTGTAAATATATACATGTACATGAAACATGACAAAAAAAAATACTTGTTGTTATAAAACTGTTTCATGTTGAGTATGCATAGAGTGATCATAACTAGATAATTAAGAGTAAACGTGACTTGTTGGTAACTGACCTCTGGTAAATGGTTGGAACCGAGGAGATCGAGTTTTATATACATTGTGAAAGCAAATGTTACATGGGAATAAATATTTATGAGCATAATTGAAAACGACTGGTCAGAATTCAATACAAATTCATACAATGGTCAAGTACATTGAGAGGAAGTGCAGTGCACAGGAACCATAACTCTTTCTTGAGTCATTACAGAATTATTGCCCTTTGTTACTTTTCCTTGTCCGGAGCATTACTTGAAAACTTCTGATTGGAATGCAATACAACTTCACATAATGTTTCAGCAGAGGAAATGCAGTGTACAAGAACCATAACTCTATCTTGAGTTATTACAGAGAACAATATCTCTATTTTAGTTTTTTTTGCAAGATATTCTGTTACTATGAACTTCCTCAGTTTATAAAGCAGTCTTTTGGGGGTATTAATCACATTTAGTGATAGCTCTAGTTATGATAGGGTTCGAGCTCGATGCCAGATAGAAAAACTGAAAGTATAAATATCCTAGATATTTATTATCAAAATATATATAATCGCAAAGTGATGAGTAACTAAAGATGCAATGACCAGGTATCAAGTGCAACGAAGCATTACACATTGTACCCGAGAATTGGAGATTTAGTTATGGGTGACAGGTTAGTAATTGTTATTGATGGATAGATGTTAAGGGGTGATGTGTATGGGAAAAAATACTGGACTGATATATGGGGAAAATATAGGTATTAAACGATTATATAATTCACTACTATGGGTTTATCAATTAAAGTATAACTTCACTGCTGTAAGCTGAAAAGAAGAAGATATTAATTAAATGGGTGTACTAGTAAAAATGGCATCCTGTGACATGTGATAATCTTGTTGCATTACTTTAGCTCACTTATATCGGAAGCAAATTTCATAAAAGGCTATTGGAGGACATGTTTATAGATCACATTCTTAACACAGCCTTTAACTCACCTCAGGTATGGATTATTATGCCCCCCTTCTAAGAAGCGGGGATATATCGCTTTGCACATGTCGGTCGGTCAGTCGGTCGAGAATGGTTTCCAGACAATAAATTAAGAACACTTTGGCATACAATCCTCAAACTTGGTGTGTAGGTTAGTCATCACTAGTACTTCTACAGTGAAATGGTTTCCTGACAATGACTGGAGAACACATGGGCCTAGCATTTTGAAACTTGGTGTGGAGGATGGTCATGACCAGCAGATGACCCATATTGATTTTGAGGTCAGTAGGTCAAGGTCACAGTGATCTGGAATAGTAAAACGGTTTCTGGACGATAACTAGAAAACACATTGGACTAGCATCTTGATACTTTGTGTGGAGGTTGGTCGTGACCTGCAGATGACCCCTAAATATCTTGAGGTCCTTAAGTCAAAGGTCAAGGCCACTGGGACCTTTTTTTTCATGCCACATGTATTGCTTTTTCAACATTACTGATTGCATCAAAGGGGGCATACATGTTTTACAAACAACTCATAAATAAACATTTTATAAACAACATTTCAAACTTGTATTAAGAGACCACCAAAGAAAACGGCCAAAACCAGTCGCTTAATTAAATGGTCTCTTAATACAAAGTATAACCAAAGACGGCATCCGTGTTCTTATGTCGTCATGGAGTCTATTTGTAATAAATGTGAAAATTAAATCATTGTCTTGTTATTCCTTTTTATCTAAGAGGCCTATGTATAAGACATGAAAAAGTATATGGTCGATTTGGTATTCGGTAAATACAAACTGAACAACGTTGTATCTAAGACCAATATCCCGTAACCATTGATAACAATTCGACACACGTGGCACTTTCTCAACGAAGATGCACAAAGGGAACAAGAAAACATAATCACCATACTTCTTGTGATCGACATCTTTCAGGATCGCTTACCGTCCGTCGTCCGGTGTCTGTTAACATTTAACTTTAAATGACATCTTCCGCAAAACCACTTGATGGATGTTTATATTTGGTGTGGATGATCCTTGGATGTTCCGCTACAAAAGTTTAAATTTATTATGGACCTTTGGTAAAACTTGGCCCCGCTGGGTAGACTTTTTTGACTTTTATCTCCGTGAAAATTGTCCCGACTTGAGTCCTTCAAGTCATGTTCAACTTGGAAATTTCTCTCAACTCAAATTGCGAGAAAATATACCAATAAAAAAAGGGACAACTACGGATCCTTTGTTATCTCTATGAATCAAGGATAAACATTTGTCACTGAGGTGACATATCCTGGGACAAAAAATGACAAAGACGAAGTTGTACATTCAATGAAATTTATTAATACTATATGTTACATCAAACATAAATCAGAGTAATTCCTGATTCTTTCCTCATAATAGCTAGATAGTTTTACATTGGTATTGTAACATCAGTAGCAACGTTGCACTGTAAGCACATTCTATCACATTCTATCACCGTTGTGCTCCTGCAGCATTTTATTAAAATAAGGCCCGAAACAGGACACACAACAGAATCTATGTCCGCAAGAGCCAATTACTTTCGGTGGGTTAGATACTGGCGAACCGTGACACCATTTACATTGCGGTATTTGTTCCATGCGATTTTGCACATTGACTACGACAGAGCTCCATGATTCCACCGAGGATAACATATCCTTACGGATGCCCTGATCATTGCTGTATTTGTCAAATGCAGCCGACATTTGTTGTTGTATATTCAACAATTCTAAGAGTTTTGTTGAAAGTTCACCATAGGTTGTTTCGTTTTCCTCGATTTGCGAGAGATGAATTTCTTTAGCACGTTGTCTCTTCGCATTTTCTTGTTGATCTTGCTGAGTCAATGATTGTGAGGTTGAATCTGTCGTCGTGTTCTTGCTCGGAGTTTTCTCTGCTCGCTGAAATTGAAATAATAAATGAAAAGCAAAACGTTGAAAAGCAAAACTCTGTCAAAGTATCCTCGATACACGCAATTTCAACAAAGATGAAAATCAGGAAAACGAAATCATTACACTGTACTATACCTTTTTCTTTCCGTTTGTAGTTTCCATGATACTGGTTGCTGTTTTTTTCCTTTTGTTGGTTTGATTTTTCTCAGTGATTTCCGAAGTTTTAATCGGTAGTGTTACATCGTCTAGTTGGTATTCCGCAATCAAATTGAACACATCGCTGCTATCGTTGCCAAGTGACAAGGCGGCATAGTCGTAATACGGATTTGGCATGTTGTAAGTCATTTTTCAGTTGATGTTGCTTGATGAACGTTCAATCAGAAATGAGAGAGGTGAACATGGTTTATAGTTCGCAATACAACTTTGATCGTCAACATAATCGCGCGAGTGTTAGATAAAATCTTTAAATAGAAAACAAGTTCCAACAAGACCAATATCTTTGAGTCTATGGCGTCACTATTCGAGGAGTAAAATCATACAGTGTATAGAGGATAATTGTTGGTTTCGGTGTAATGTCGCGTTATAATTTCACCGAGTGGGCACCAAAAGTGATATCTTCACGAGTAGCGCGACTAAACAAGCATTAAAATAGCCAGGCATTTGAATTATAAAACTGAATTGAATATTCATTAACTTTAAGCTGTAAAATAATTTGTTTGCACCGGTATGCTCCAAATGTTGCACTTGTGCAACGAGTCACTTGTGCATTGTTTTCCAATAAAAACATGCGAGATACTAGGTATCATTGAGACGAAATGGTGTATCCATCTTTACCCGAATGATTAAACATATAAAAACCTTTTTATTTTTACCATTTATTTTGCGGTATTTGTTCCATGCGATTTTGCACATTGACTACGACAGAGCTCCATGATTCCACCGAGGATAACATATCCTTACGGATGCCCTGATCATTGCTGTATTTGTCAAATGCAGCCGACATTTGTTGTTGTATATTCAACAATTCTAAGAGTTTTGTTGAAAGTTCACCATAGGTTGTTTCGTTTTCCTCGATTTGCGAGAGATGAATTTCTTTAGCACGTTGTCTCTTCGCATTTTCTTGTTGATCTTGCTGAGTCAATGATTGTGAGGTTGAATCTGTCGTCGTGTTCTTGCTCGGAGTTTTCTCTGCTCGCTGAAATTGAAATAATAAATGAAAAGCAAAACGTTGAAAAGCAAAACTCTGTCAAAGTATCCTCGATACACGCAATTTCAACAAAGATGAAAATCAGGAAAACGAAATCATTACACTGTACTATACCTTTTTCTTTCCGTTTGTAGTTTCCATGATACTGGTTGCTGTTTTTTTCCTTTTGTTGGTTTGATTTTTCTCAGTGATTTCCGAAGTTTTAATCGGTAGTGTTACATCGTCTAGTTGGTATTCCGCAATCAAATTGAACACATCGCTGCTATCGTTGCCAAGTGACAAGGCGGCATAGTCGTAATACGGATTTGGCATGTTGTAAGTCATTTTTCAGTTGATGTTGCTTGATGAACGTTCAATCAGAAATGAGAGAGGTGAACATGGTTTATAGTTCGCAATACAACTTTGATCGTCAACATAATCGCGCGAGTGTTAGATAAAATCTTTAAATAGAAAACAAGTTCCAACAAGACCAATATCTTTGAGTCTATGGCGTCACTATTCGAGGAGTAAAATCATACAGTGTATAGAGGATAATTGTTGGTTTCGGTGTAATGTCGCGTTATAATTTCACCGAGTGGGCACCAAAAGTGATATCTTCACGAGTAGCGCGACTAAACAAGCATTAAAATAGCCAGGCATTTGAATTATAAAACTGAATTGAATATTCATTAACTTTAAGCTGTAAAATAATTTGTTTGCACCGGTATGCTCCAAATGTTGCACTTGTGCAACGAGTCACTTGTGCATTGTTTTCCAATAAAAACATGCGAGATACTAGGTATCATTGAGACGAAATGGTGTATCCATCTTTACCCGAATGATTAAACATATAAAAACTTTTTTATTTTTACCATTTATTTTGAAATATGGCCATTGAAAGTAATGACCTTTTCGGCTTGACTTTCCATTGGACAAATGGCGTTTTTACATCAACTGGATGCAACTCATGAAAACGTTGCCATTCGGTATGGCTGAATCCCGGTACTCGTTTAGGTCGGCACTACTAAAAAAACAGGGTATGCGCATGAACTTATCGCTATCTGTTTTTTTTTGTAGACAGGCTTCTTAATGGTTATGTTGCACCGGTGCAACGTTGGGTTATATTCCGAGGTTGTCATTGTCGCATGAGCGATACATAAATCAATCTGTAAATGTAAATGGAACACAAATTGTTGACGAACAAATAACCTTGAGGCACACCAAAATAAAAAGTTGAGCGTTACATAAAATCTATTACAAGAAAACATTTCGAACAAGTCCAATATATTCTTAAAGTGGACATTTGATGCTGGATAACACTAACAAAATTTAGGAATAAATTAATTTCTTTTTGATATTTGAAGTAAGCGGTCATAGAACGGAGTCAAGATGTTAACTTATGGGCAGGCAATAGAAAAGTTTGAGATGTACAGGAAAAATGGACTTGTTAGTAAGGCGCAGCACTTGCTACAAAATATAGATACTGTGTTAACATGCTTGGACCTCGACGGATCAGTTCGGTTTGAGAACATTTCGAGCTTGTTGAAATTGAATTTGTATGAGATTGATATTAGAGAGGCTTCAGCTGACAAGGAAATATCTGAGGTGATTTCGGTGGCGAGATTCCTGTTAGAAAATGAGAAATACCTGGGAGACATAGGTTAGTTTCTTTCTCACAAACTTTAGCATTTTAGCATAAGAGTTTAATGTTTTTTTTCTGTACTCGTAACCTGAAAACTCCTTATACAAGACAGATACAATATTCACTCATGTCGATTTCTCTTTCAGCGCACAGTAAACAGGAAGAGATTATCATATTGTCTATCAATTAAATGGATTGAGTATTATGAGACCGCATGTGACTCAACTGTACAACTATGACCATATTCATTCACTGTTACATACTGGGAGATTTAGCGATCCCAGCCAGGCAGGAAGATGCATTGATAGACGGGAAGCGTATGATTATGTTACAAGACAGTTGCACACATTTGGTGGGATGGAACAGATATAAACAACAACTTTCCAGAAAGTCATAACTGGGTGGAAGTTCTGCATGTATATTCTAGGAGTAGACGTTATACAGATTCGTGACTATTGGACATTCTTTGTCACATTCAAGAACTTTAACTAGTACAAACAATAAAGCGCCATGCATGTCGCACATTATAGTATGTTCAATAAATTAAAATACTGTTGATATGTTTTATTCTTTGATAGTAACGGAGATAGCTAAAGATTGAATCACCCACCAGGTCTCCTCTGTCAATTAACACCTTACCCGACTCCTAAAGTCGCCGAGACAAAAATAACAAAACCCAAGTTGTACATTCAATGAAATTTATTTTGATACCATATTACATGTGATAAAATGAGTCAATCCGTCAGTCGCACCTTCACGACTCCCTTTATTTCGCACCGACAGAAGCAACAACGTTTTTTTGCCTTAATCTTTACAGCACAGTGTTGACACACAGTATGTCCGCAAGGCACAAATGTACTTTCCTTCTCCTCGCTCAAACAAATCATGCAACGCAGCAAATCAGTTTTAATTTCAGTTCTAGCGCGTTGTAAGTCACTAGCATGGCTTTCTAAAAGTTCCTGCTGTCGTTTACTCCATTCAATTTCGGTGATATTCTGATTCTGAATCACCGGAGTCTCTACAGAAGATGTGCGCTCGTCAAGGTTCAACTGCCCCGACGTAACAGTAGACGTTGCATTCTGTCTATACGGACGAAATCTATGAAAACCTCGAATTCCTTTCACTCGTTTCTTCGACGGATATATATCTGGCAATTCATCTTCGCTATCGCTGGAACCAATGGTTCAAGTTTTTTTTAGCCCTCCTGGTTTCTCGCTAACATTAATGACGAGGAAAGAAATACTCCAGGTAGTGCTATTAAATCGTTTATACTCGGTTCTAAGAAAACATCGAGTGGTTGAATTTGTTTTGTTTCCTCGATTGATTTTCTACAAAACGGACATTTATCAATATCTTGAAAGCAGTCTTTACATAGCACATTTTTGCAATCACAATTATTAATAAAATAAAACTGTTTATCCTCCAAACATACACCACATTCTTCAAGCCACATTTCTTGAAACATTATATGATTTAAGTAAGTGTAATAAATATAAGCACATTTAATGTAAACCACAAGTTATTATGGTCTATTGCTTAATGTGTAGCGCAATGCCCGCGCGGTTGTGTGTTTTGATTGCTTAATAGGTGCTATTTATAGATTTATTTAACGCAATCATATATACGCAAACATGTGTATATAGGTCCGTGGTCTAGGCT
>JAUMHA010368168.1:0-13556 GCA_032359765.1 Saxidomus gigantea | reverse complement strand
TAACATCAGATTAGAACTCCTGACATTTGTTTCTGTGTGTTTGTTTGGCAATATAGCCTATGATTTCCCTGCATTGAATTGAAGAGTCAAATCATCCCCATAAACTAGTGTACGGTTTCAATATGTTATCAATACCTTTTTCTTGCGTGTTGAAATGTATTTTAACATGATTTTCTAATATTCAAGAAGAATTGTAGTAATATTTTCGCGCGGAAATTACGTGACTTTGTTGACAATATATGTCAAGGTTACGAGTACACTGAAATGAAAAATCGATATCTTAGTAAATACTTAACACTTTGATCAAAACTTCCTTTAAACAGACCTCTTATAGTGGCATGTAACGGGAAAACTAAAAATCCGCCAACAATTTCTTGCCATCGGCTTTTCCTTGCTTGCCAGTATAGATTACAGATGTTTTTCAGGGTAGTCATTAGTCACCACACCAAAGGGTTCACGTTCCAAAAACCTAAATAATTCATTTGTGGAGCCGTCGTAGCGCAGTTGTAAGGAATTCCGTTAGGGCCATCGCCTTTAGATATATTGATCTGAAACACGATACTCTATAGTACAATGATGAAAACGCGAAATCACTAAACTACGATAACGAAAATGTGATAACACTATGATGATAACAAAGTACCATCGCCTTTTCACCATCAAATTATTGCGTCTTAGTTATCGTACTGTCATGCTGTCACGTTATCATCATCGATCTGTCACGTTATCATTATCGTACTGTAGCATTAACATCATCGCATGATAACGCAAAGGTATGATAATGATAACATGACGGTACAATGATGATAACGTGATAGTATAACAGTACGATGGTGAAAACACAATAGTATATCACAATATCATCATCGTATTTTCGTGATTTCATTATCTTACTATCGTGTTGTCATTATTGTTTAATTGTGTTTTTGTTATCGTAGTTTCATGATTTCGCGTTTTCATCATCATACTATCGAGTATCGCGTTTCAGATCAACACATTCAAAGGCGATGGCCCTAAAAGAATTCCATACAGTTGTAGCGTGTTTGCCTCAGAATCGAAGGGTCCCGGTTCAACTTTAGTAGTAGTGGTAGTGTACTTAGGCAAGACACAAACTCTCTCTCTCTCTCTTAGAGGTTGATTCCATCTGGAATGAGTCTCAAGAGGGATTAATATAAGTTGTAAGAGCTTGTTTTGCATTCCAGTCTTCCAGAATAGATAAATTAGTATGAATTATTACAATCTATCTCTTTAAATAACAGGCTGTAGATAAGTTGAAAAGGAGCTATGATAGCTCCTTCCAATTATATTAGCTCCCCGGCCTGGAGCTATATATTGAACTCAAACAAATCAGGACGGCCAAAATCAAAGGCGGTCCTGACTTGGATGGCTTATTGTTTAATTGAAAGGCTTTTGGAGTGAAACTTAGAAAATATATACAGCATTTTTGTTGAACTTTTTGCAAACAAGCAAATTGAGAAACTTCATCAATATACTGCCCTCTCAGATGCGCTCATTTTGGTGAGCAATTAGGACCACTTACTGTAGCCTAAATCTGTCCGCCTTAAAAACAATATTTCCTCTGAAACCACTGAGCCAATGTTCTATCAAAGGTGTTAAAAGTATTCTATTCCATGTAGAACCCTGGTTACCATAGCAACAAATAAGAAAAAACACAAGGCCCAGACCTTAGATATTTTCCTCGTAGGGAAATCACATGATCAAAATAATCTCTAAACAAAAGTAAATTAATGAAAAATGTAAGAAAATTCTGAAAGCCATTTAGCTGTAAAATGCCTATCATATGGCAACATGAAAATATTAAGTTTCTAGAACCACACAGGTCTCGATCATAGTCACCTTCCGATTGTATTGAACACTTCAAGAAACTGAAATGATATATTTTTGGACCTCTTCCAAAACTGTGCAAATCATGATCCCCCACATCAAAATTGACCCCACCCGTGGGGTCACGATTTAAAAAAAAGGCTTATGTAGGAAAATCTTTAAAAAATCTTCTTCTCTGGCCTAGTGCGTAGATATGTGGCATGTTGCATTGCCTGTACTGAAACTATAGAAAATATAAATGAGAAGACAGTCTAACCTCTCAATGAGTGTTTTGTTAACTTGTCTTCCATCGTGTGTTTCAGATACTGGTACATGTACTTTTAAGATATATATCAAGCTTGCAAATTCTTGTTTTCATATCCATTATTGTCTGATCTTTGACTTTGCTCAACCTTTCAGAGAGCCTGATCAGCAGTGGAGTGGTTAGTGGAGCACTCCTGCTTTCAAGACATGGCCAACCCTTTTATAAATATGGAGATCTCCAGCATGTTAGTAAGGTCAGTTTTCAGAATTGTTTTGGAGCCATAATTGTTAAAGTATTCTTAAATTTCTAATAGTAGCCCACAAGTTTAAGAAGTATTCGGTAAATATTTCTAGAGATGACTGCTTGTGACCGGCAATGTTAAAAGGGATTTGACCTGATAATTTTTAAGCATTTTCAAGGAACTATTTTAATTTTTGTACAGAAAGAATTTGGAAGCTTTATCTTGTATGAATACAATGTGTTGTCATTTATACTTGTCAGGCTGACCATTCTCAGTTCCTGCCTTTGTTTGATGCATTGTCAGATTTGAACCAAGACAGTGTACACCATCAGGATTTATGTGTCACTACCAGTACTGGACACACAACAACATACAAAGTTTACCAGAAAACTTACAACAGGTAATAACACAATCTATCATAACATACAATTGTTGTTTATGGTATACAATATGAAATTGATGATATTAATGCGATTTTCTGTTAATTTAAGAATGTGATCAAATAGCATTGTTAGACTACAGTGTCTTTTAAAGATAGATGCACTGGGAGTAAATTAAATACATGTACAATGTTGTGAAAATGAGACTGCACACTAAGATTGAGCACAAGAAAGCACATTGTACAAAGTTTCTTACTTCTACAGAAACATTTGTTTCACTGCACTTCAGGTAAACAAATAAAACTATTTCCTTGATATGAAAGCATGCAGTGACAGGGAAATTGTGACTGAAGTCTGTATAAACTTGCAACACAAGCATTTTTCAATGCTTCTTGTAATACAGAAGAGACAAAGTCAATACTAAGTATATATACTAAATATATTGTATATTATTGTTGTTTCTTTGTACAAGCTTTACAATCAGATTTAAATCAATATTTACAGTATATATGCAACATGCAGTAAAGGAAGTGGGGGACTGGTTGTGTGTAACCTTCCCTACGGTATACTGCTGTGTGCCTACACTGGACACACGCGTGCTGGAGATGCTGTGAAAGCTATCGAGAAGTTTTGTGATGTCATGAGAAGATGAGTACATACCTATAGAGCATACACAGCTCTGTGTTACAGATGTTCTATTGTCAGGATGTTCAGACAGCAAGCTAAACTGAAGTCTTGGGTGCAGATATGTGAATATGTTATTTAAAGCACTGCCTCAGACTGGGTGTAGAAGAATGGTACATTGTGCTTATTACATATTGCATTGTATAAAACAGAATTTAGCATAGTGGCCATTGATCACAGATAGAAGAAATGTAGCTAGGACCCAAACAATCCTTCCACATGTACATTTAGTAAGGAGTTTGCTTTTTGAAATTCGACTGAACAGTTTTCCTTATTCAGTGAATACTTTTATGATGTATTATGAAATATGTTTGTACCAGAGAATTTGTATGCTCTCTGGGAAGCTGTTTTTTATTCGGATAAAAGAGTTCTATGAACAATAAGCTTTGCCGTAACTTAGTGACAGTGTAAATATGGCATGTTACATGGATGTGCTACTTTCAGGTAGTAAGGTTGGGACTTTTATGTAAATTGATGAACAGAAATCAATGTTGATTGGTTAATTCATCACGTAGTTAATTGGTTAATTCACCTTGAAGAATGCGATGACGGAGTGGTTATGGTCTCTTTTTTATCTAAGATCATAGGTGTAGGGTTTTATTCCAAACACCACTGATGTTTCCTTCATAACAAGACAGTAATACCATTATCTCAGTCTACGAAGCTGTCAGTGGGTATAGATAAATAACTTCAGACTTTTGCAAAACAGTGTTTTTGGTTTAAACTGGTTTTGAAATTTAAGGTTGTGATAACAAGTGTGAGTTTAGTCCTGTAGTTTGACATAGACAAACCTGTTTTGTATCAAGTTATGTCTTATCAATGCAATGAAAATTGAATATGACCATCGACACAGGAAAATGGACCTTCGGACAAAATACTTGGAAACTAGCTTTTTTGCATATTTTGTACAAACAATATTTAAAAATCAATATTGAAAAATTTCAGTTACCTACTTCGAGTACATACAAAACTACAACACCTTGAAAAAGTATACATAAGGCATCATTGTTCACTCTAAAAATGATGTCATATACCACAATTTGACGTCTAAACTCACATCAATTTACATAGGCAGTAAATTATTCCGGTAATCATTTTCTATCAGCATCACTTAGTTTTGGTTGCAGTATTATATACTCTTTCAATATATATCATATCTGGTGAACTAATTCATGTCTTCTTTCAACGATATGCCTTTTTTCATTGGGTATAGCCAAAATAAACAAAATAATCATTTCAAATCCCTTATGCCATAGTTATGGTCTTGGATGATTTTAAAGCAAATTGTATGTTTCTGTTGAGGAAAATATAGTGGCTATCAGTTTTTATCATTTGTTTAGCATTTAAAAAGGGTGACAAAAATGTAAATGTTTTTTGTTGGTTTTTTTATCAATTATTGTCGAATAATGTAACTAATGTCCGAAGGTACATTTTCGCGCGTCGACGGTCATATGTTTGTGATAAAATTGTGTAGAATTAATATATTGGTGCTAATGGATATTAAAGATACTAGTTTTGGAGAGATTTTATAGTTATGCAGGATGGAAAGAGCTTTGCTATGCTAGGTTCACTTCGTTGCAATTTTTCACAAATACTTGTTTGCAGTTATACACTGTACAGTTTCTCTGTTTTTGTCATTAAGGTGTTTAATAAAATTTACATAACTACATCAACTTAAACCATTTACTGTGTTATGATTGTTCTATCCTGCTTCGTGTTGTACTACTTACCCCCTTTTCTGTACAATACATTTACTAGTAAACCACACTGTTTTATTGTGGAGGGGATATAGTAACGGGCTCTGTCTGTCCGTCTGTCACACTTTTGACCGGAGCACAACTCCAAAAGTACTGGAGGGAATTACTTGAAACTTTACACATAGAGGACATTGAGAGGTAGTGCAGTGCCCAAGAACCATAACTCAACCCTGCCTAATTTTTTAATTATTCCCCTTTGTTACATTTTCTTGAATTTTTTGTCCGGAGCATAACTCCAAAAGTACTTAAGGGAATTACTTGAAACTTAATACAGTGATAGAGCACAATGATGGGAAGTACATGCCCAAGAATCATAACTCTACCTTGTCTAATTATACCACGCCAAATACTAATATTTTATTAAATTAGAAACTATACCATATCCATTCCTCTCACCTAAAATTTCTTGGTCATAGAAAGAGCATTGGTGGGAGGAAAGCCATGTCTAACATGGCTCTTGTTATTTTGGTCATAAGCTTCTGTCTGGAGTTCCAATTTTCAGCCATTAGATTTCACAACAGGGATAGGAAGCTGTACCTCTTGTTTTAAGCTCATCTTGCACAAAGTGCCAGAGAGCTATTGGGATTGCTCACCATCCGTTGTATGTCCGTTCACTTTTTTCTTAAAACATCTCCTCTGAAACCACTGTGCCAATGTTGATGAAACTTGGCAGAGATATTCCTTGCATGAATCTATATATATATCGACGTTGTTCAAATAATTCTATTCCATGCAGAACCCCTGGTCAAAATTGACTCTTTCTGCTATTGTTGACCTTGTTTTGTAGCCAGTGGTAGCTAGATGAGTGATATATGTACAGAGGTTAACCAAGTCAGCCAAGGTGCTGCTGGTGCAGGACAAGTCAAGAAAATAGAGCATGTGTATTGTGTTGCAGTATGTATTGGTCTAATTCTAACTTCTTTATTCTATATCAGTTATAGACTAGAGTTCTTGCAACTTCCAATTACTGCTTTCTAGAGCTCTGATCATTGTTGTGCAAACATGATGGGTTCTAGAGGACTGATGCTGTACCCCCACGTCATAGCACCTCTTGTTAAGTTCTCTGTTTGTAGGAGTTTAATGCCCACATCAACCGTATTTCAGTCATTTCTACCAGGTGGGCAGTATACCTAACCATCATTTCTGGGAAGTACTAGAACGCTTAATAGGAAACTGCTTTCTCACATAAAGAGACCTGGTCGGTAGCAGGGTCCAAACTCATGACCTTCAGTCAATGAGAGGTTGCAGTGGTTTTCAAGTTGGTGACAGACAATCATCCACAAAGCGCCAGGTGAGCTAAAAAGTACAACAACCAGAATGACAGAGATATTTTTTTATTCATCAAAGCCTATATCATTCCAGACTTAACAATAAGACTACAGTACTTATCAAAATAAAAAGTATACAGATAAAAAAAACTATAGTTATCATATACATACATGGTTTAAAACAGAACATACACACCCATGTATAAAAACAGTACAAAAACATCAGAAGAAAGCCAAAGAGAATAAAAGAATAAGCTCAGAAAGCCCAAATCCCCATCATCTAACTCAACTGAAGTGGTTTCTATAGTCAACACAGTCGTGTAAAAATATTACAATTTTAAAACAATGGAAGCACTTCAAATTGTACGATAGATACTAGCTACATAGAGTATGTGCTTTACATTTGAACTTTTTACCAAACTCCAAGATGTCAAGAATGACTTTAAACAATGAAACAGGGAACCTGTGCCAGAATAAATTCATGTAATAACTTTTATCACAGGTAGCTGCCCTTGTGTAAAAACATTAACAGTATACTACTGCACACTAGCTATGAAAATCTACTTTAGTAAATACCTAATCTTTTATTAAAATTTTCTGTTTAACATTTAATGCATAAAAATGACTATTTTGTGCCATGAAAGCCATGAAAAAAGTGCAATGCATCCACTCACCTTTTAAATTCTATGAAGAAAAAATGACACAAAACAAAGAAAAAAGAAACAGAATCACAGGGGAAAAACATACATACATTATTGAAGTGAAAGTTAAAAATACACTTTGTTTTTTTTCTTTTCACAGCTTTACTTTAGGTGCCATTATACATGATATTGACGGAATTTTGGAAGTATAAAAAGTAGTTCACACATTCTTTCCTACAGCCTGCTGCTCAAGAAGTTTATTCCTGCCATTTACATTAGATACTGGAAAAAAATGTAAACAGGTTTCTTGGAGAAAAAACTGTTTTATTACTACCAGAAATCCGCAAAAACAACCTGGTAAATACATTGTCTTGCAAATACCGTTGTCTCTTGGGAACTAAAAATCTATGAACCATTTAAAAATTGGTCAACTGAAAAAGATTCCAACTGAAAAAGTCTACTTTGAAATTACACGTACAGGACAAGAGCAGCACTTCACTTCAAGATAAGCTTGAATCTGACTGAACAGTTCCAGAAGACAGTAGTCCAATGTACATCATTGCTAATCCTGATCTCTGTAAACCTTTATTTGTTCCTCATTCCCCAACATCCTACTGCACACAGTTGCAGTCCCTTTACTTTGTGTTATTTTACATTTACTAAATCATAAAGACTGAACATCCTTTGTGCATAGAGGTATATAAACTTTTTAATTTTGGACAAAAACAAACAACAGTAGAATTTTGTTCTTGATTAACTTTGACAGCTTTTGGCGTGTCTGTAAATTAGAAGTTGTGCTCTCACAATAAACATACTTTTAGTTACACTAGTCTATTTAAAGCAAATCAGTGTACTGAGTATAGTCAGACCACAGTCTCTAACCTGTGCACACAACTTGCCGTAGTGTTACATTGATGCTGAGACTTGCATGGTTTTATCTTTATCTCTTATTTCTCACATAGTCACAATACACATGTTACCAGACAGCATTAGATGTAATAAGCATGACAACTATCCTGAAATAAACAGCAAAACTTTCTGTCAAGCTAAAAAAATAGTCATTGAGGTAGATGAACATATTCTGATGCTGTATTGCTCAACTGGAAAACGATCATCGGCCACATTTCATTAAACATCTAGTAGCAGCTAATTTTATTAAAAACATTTAAAATCTTTCTCTACAAATTTTCATCTACATGCAAGGTTCTGATAATTCTGAGAGAAAAACATAACAAGATTTTATTTTTAAACCTAGTCTTGGGAACCATACTGTAACAATAAACCTTTATAAGCACTATGTCACAGTGGCCAATTGTGACATAGTAAACACTTAACTGTCACCAAAGCTTAACAGAAGGTAGTTCTCGGAAATCTGGCCACGGCCTTAACATCAATACTGTATGGCAATTTAATGACTGTTGCACAGCTGTGAATGCACAGATGTAAATTACATACATGTGATATTTAATGGAAGCAGAAGCATATGTGCTTTTTGTTTACACAAACGTGTGTTTATTCATGGCTGCATAATTGCTACAAAAGGACATCTATAAATGTAGGGACGTCTTACATAACAAATTCTCATTGTTGTAATCGATGTCATGACATGTTTTATTCTTATGTATTCAATTAAAAAAATTTAACATTTCAAAAAAAGTGAAACATGAACATAAATTGTCACAACAGAATAGAATGCTCTGTCTGGAATGTTTTAATTTAGTCTCACATCATTCACCCCTCATTTCAGGACATATAACAGTATCAAATGGATTTCAACAAACTAACATTACTTACAAAAAACAAATCCATTATTGTCATAAAACAGAATAACATCAAACATCCAACACTTTGCCATGCCAACACTTTATCACTCTAAAACAATTTATAGGGCAAGAGACATGACCTTTTTTCTTTACAGATATGTCTCAAGACTTTAATCTCTGCCCAATCAATACACATACCTCCCTCTCCATTCCCTTTCTTCCACTGGAAGTGATAAAGGAACATGCAACATGTCAAAATATTGTCGGAAATATATCATGATGTAAATACATCATTATGTAACTTTTGACTTAAGTATTGACACTCAACATTTAAAAGTTGCAATTACCCGAATATTCCCAAATGCTATTTGAACCTTTCTCTCCATCTATGCTAAAAATTGACCCAGTTTTATTTTGATAATCCATTCTTGACCAAAGTTATCCATTAGAAACAGCGTTTTGGAACAAATTTTGAGATGTGACATTAAATGCAATCCTGACCTCACTCTCCTATTGTGTAAGTTTAGTGTGGATATTCTACTGTTACTTAAAGTATTGAAAGAAAATGAAAATAGGTCTGCTCAACAGTCAACATTCCTTAAAAATTATAACCATATCTGTCTGCTGGAAATCTGATTAAGAAATGTTCAAAACCATTTTACAAATGAAATAATGCATTCAATTAACAATAACCAAATTTTGCATTACCGGTAATACACCTATTTAGTTTGTGCAAAGAATTTTTACAATAAATCAAAACTTAATGCTTTTCAAGTCAAACAGAAAAAAGTTTTACCTTATACTTGTTCGAGCTTGATATTTCTATGGCTTCCACCAGTGCATGGCCATCATGATCTACAGTTATTTACACATTTGGCAGATTTTTACCTAAACAAACACCATTGTAAAATATCCTGTCTTGATTGAAATATAGTAAAGTCAATTATTAGAAATTTCTTGATGTCTGGAATGACTAGCTAAATAATGCCTGCTATGGAGGAAGCCTAGTAATTCAACAAACTACTATAATTGCTGTTCCGTTTACTTAAAATACAAAAGATATAACAATGTTTAAATATCTATTGCTTAGGCCTGGGAGCAGTTATTACAATGCCATTTTTTATGTTCTTGAGACTTATATATACATCTTGCAAATACAAATGCCAAAAGGTTTAAACACCTTGTTCATAAGACAACATAAAAAAGAAAAAGCGCAATGATAGCCAGAAGTCACTCACTTGCCTAACACACGGAGCTCACTCATATGCCTAACACATAGAGCTCGCTCATATGCCTATCACACAGAGCTTGCTCATATCCCTAACACACAGAGCTCGCTCATTTGCCTAACACACAGAGCTTATTTTGAAGCATGCTGGTATCATTAGAATGCATTTTTCATATTAAAACAATTTGCAGCCAAGTATCTAAATAACATATCCAATCCGAATGAGTTTTCTCCCTTTCAAACTATCATGATGAATGCAGAAGAGTAAACTTTCTAGAGACTCATGCTTCTAATCTTTGAATCTATCCTTAAGACTGAATGTTTACTCTCGGTTTACTTGCTCTTGATCAAAACACACTTTTCACTAACACACAATCATATGCTGGGTAAGAACAGAGCCAAAAAGTCACAGCTTAAATTTTCTTTGAACCCAGTTTTTAACCTATCCAAGCACAGTTATCCAATTGTAGTGGCAGTATTTAGATTATGTTCCCGCACAATCCTGTCGTAAATTAAATTTCTCATGGAAACCTAAAGGTACATGTCTACAACTGGGCAGATTGTGATAACAATTCTTGCATCTAGCAACAGTAAGCAAACATTTAGATACAGCATTTTTCCTGCTCTGTGAAAATTCTATTATCACTTTATATAGCACAATAGTTTTTTTATTATGCTAATTCTGATTAAAAGTTATAATTGAGATCTAAATCATAGGCCCATAATTTACAATCGACACAGTATCGAAATATATATCTTTGGATGTATGAAGCTTAAATTTATATAAATTACATGAAATATTGGAAACTCTTCTTTAATCATTGTGACACAATTTATATAAGAACTAGAAGGGTGTTCAGTAGAACACTTGTGTCGCCCTGTCACACTTTTTGTACACAAAATTATTGGTTATTCTGACATAACTCCTTCAAATATGACCTTGACCTACAAAATATGGTGGCATCACGACCCTTTTGTCCTAACCTATACAATTGAAAAGTTTGATGAAGAAATCTTAAGAAATGACAAAGTTATAGCCAACGTTAAGTTTATGTGACAGACGGACCGACAGACAAAGCGATAAATTTTGTCTCTGAAAGGGCGACACAAAAACTGTACAAGTGCATTCACATTACGTGAGACCTCTTTTTTCTGTTGCATACATTCCCAAGGAATGCAGCTGTGCAGCATTGATTTTGTGTTAATTTTAAACTTTATACAGAAATCTATCTGGTACTATTGTCCTTACCTTGAATTTCTTTATACATTTTGAAATTGATGGCCTATACCTAATCATATTATACTTCCAGACTCATAACACTAGAATATTTTATCTTTTATGATCTTTTTAGAAGAGACAAACAATCATAAAATGATAAACTCGGGACTTTTTCAATATTGAAGATTTGTGACTAAAGTTAAATGAAGTTAGAGAAAGTGAAAATTTCACCATTGGAATTTGTATAAGAAGTAAAGTCAAATTAAAAACCGACATTAAAAACCCTTCTAACTGGGAATAAATGAGAAGAAATTAACAATGATTAAATAAGGAAGCAAAACATGTGTTAAATTTTATGTATTTGCAAATGGTACAGAAATAAATCGTACTCCTGTTCAATTTTGTGAAATTCAATAGGGACATATAGTACTGCATAGTCTGAACATGGTTATACACGTAGAGGAAGAAATGTATACACACCCCAAATTTCAAGAATAAGCACAGATTACTCATAGAAATCACAGTCGTCAGAACACCAACATATATATACAAGAAATAAAACACATTAATATATATATATATATGTACAGATTTTAACAAGAGATGTAAGTACAAAAATATATTTCATACAATTCAGCAGTGACATACGTTTATTACATTACTTTGACTCAAACAATCATTTTGACACACAGGCATAGTTGTTTTCTCTTCAGAAAAAATCATGTACATGTACATGCACATGCTTTATTCTTAGATCTGAATAAAAATTGATTACTTTACTTAACTGATCCTTTAAAAATAATCTAATACCCAATATTCACAAATAGATATAACAATAATACAAGTAAATCCTGGGTAAGCTAGATATTTATTAATCAGTTTTGTTACGTATGATCATTATCTAAATCCAATGTAAAGTTAATTCTAGGTTGACATCCAATTAGAAATTAAGACTTCAATATTAAAGTTAATACAAAACAAGCCTAAGGAATACACACTTAATAAGAGTCCTGTCAACCAAAACAATTTAAATGAGCAGGTTTTTTTTTATTATAAATTGCATATTCAACAATTGCGTTACAATCTTTTACTGTTACATAAATATCTGTATATATCAACTTCCCTGCTTAACATATTAAAACATCAACAATTACATATCATCTAAAATACGACTTGCAGATGTCTTCCCTGCAGAATTCCTTTGATTTCTGCGATCCTCATGTGATATCACTTCCTGTTTATGTTTGCAACAGTTAGTGTCAAACCTACACATTGCCCTGGAGTATGCC
Source organism: Saxidomus gigantea (assembly GCA_032359765.1). NCBI lineage: Eukaryota > Metazoa > Mollusca > Bivalvia > Venerida > Veneridae > Saxidomus > Saxidomus gigantea. Next base: position 997 of record JAUMHA010368168.1, on the reverse strand, counting down.
ACACTATCACAGTCACATTCTCGCTCTCTAGACTGGTCCACTGTCTTCAGACGTTTAGTGGCTATACGTTCTGAGCAAGAATCCAGGGAACTTGAGCGACCAGTGTGTTTGAGTAAGGCATGCTGGGAAGTGGTTGTCTGGGAGATGATGGAATGTTTGTCCTGTTGCTTGTTCAACAAGAAAAGAAGATGGTCCAACAAATCACAGAAGAAATTGTCTACTTCATCATAACCTGAAATTCCAAATGTAAAATATGTAAATAAGAGACATAACAAGAGTGCCAAATTGTGACGAAATATGCCCGTCAGAAGTTGGAGGTCGATGTAGTGGTAATTCATAGTATTTATTTGTTAAAATTGATACGATTCATTTTGGGAGAAATTATTTGACAAATTTTAGCAATTAAAGAGCCATAAAATTTGGTAAAACATTTAAGAAATTAAAGGGCCATAACTCCAGAGTAACTGCAGCTATGTAGTTGGTTATTTAACCTCGCAGGAATATTGTGCCAATGAAGATTCTGGTCAAATTAAGTGAAGACTGCATGAAAATCGTTCGAGTTAGAGAGCAGAAAAGGAATGTTTTAATTTTGGATAATTCAAGGGCCATAATCCAAAAGTGTCTTTGGTGATTTCGCTGGTTATCGATCTTGGTCCAGATATCATGCCCACAAACATTTTGACCAAATTTGGTGAAGATTGGATGAAAACAATTTGACTTAGAAAGCTCACAATGTTGACTCTGTCTGCCCGTCCCCCCAGGTGTTCCCATAACAAGTCCCCTTTTTTTCAAGCAAATCTTAATACAGTGTAATCAAGTTAACTCTCATATTTGCAGACCATGATAAGCGTCCATATTCATGTATTGTGATTAGGGGTGGCACGTTTACATGTGTACACCGAAGCGTTTCGATTAGCAGTGCTAAACGTTTAGTAACTTGGGTATCCGTTTACACGTAAAATAACACATACAACAGCTTAGTTAATAACATCTACCT
>JAUMHA010368135.1:1564-13560 GCA_032359765.1 Saxidomus gigantea | reverse complement strand
AATAATGTTTTTCATTGAATCCAAATGAATTGTACTGTGGTCAATTCAAAACTATAGGTCTAAGAGACTGATTAACTGTCAGGAGGAATGGTATATTTGCTATCAAAACAATTGGACCCCTATGCAGAGGTGTTATTCACACCTAAGCTGCCCTGGTAGGAATTAACCTGCCACGCTTACACTTGTGTAATTTCAGTAAGACAATGTCAACAGTATGTATACAGTTTTAGTAACATCATCAAGAAACAGCACTCAGTTCAAAGAGTGTTTTGTATCACTTGACCAGTACTGACCAAACAGCCCATATTTACCTCACTACGGATGTATGGAACAGAAGCATTAACAGAGCAATACCTTTAATTTATTTATTTGAATTCTTATATTTCATTTACTTGACTTCTAAATTGGATATTTTACCTAGGCACTTCAAGACAATATTCAATTGACCACCAAGAATGACCAATCAACTAATATTGGCCACAATAGACCTAACAGCTAATATTAACTTATATTGAATGGCCATTTTGGAGGTATTGACCAGTGGATTAAGCTGACTGTCATCTTTATCATCAATATGAAGTATTAGTTAATTTTTTGCAATTAATAACTAAAAATTATCAGAAAACATTCAATTGTCCACCAATCGGCCAGTATTGACCACTTTTGGAGTATTGACCGGGGCGGTTTTAACCAGGGGTGGTTTCGACCGCCCAACGTTGAATTATTCATTTGACTCTCTGTTTTTTCGTCTTTGTCAAAGTAATTAGACTGCTGGTTCAATGAAGTTTCTAATATTTGATGGTAGAGACCTAACTTTGATACAGCATTTCCATAGAATTTATCTTTTAACTAGTACAAAAATCCTCACCAGTATGGGTTCAGAATTGCCCTGCATGTGGGTCGTGTACACATGACTGGGTCATACTGTATTGGCGGCAAATCTGTTCGTTCCTTGATAGGGGTGTACAGTGACCCCAATGGAACTACCATCCTAGTTGCCTCCAGGCGACTCGACGGCCACACATTCCAGCTAAATCTCACTCCATCTCTATCTTCATTCTGTTGTATGAACTCCTGGTATGTAGCCATGGTTGAATGGCTGAAATTTAAAAAATACTCTTATTTATTTACTACGGGACACGGGACAACGTCAAATTCATAAGAACGTCAAAAACTTAAGTCACGATACTTTAGTACTTGAAAATGATGGCAATGGGTTTGTCAAACTTAACAATTTAACCCTACTTATCTGTACGTTGGAACCAAGGTAGTTGCACCCACAGGTATCTGGTTGAGTACAGGATGGCCCCTACACACCCTGCCCTAACGCGGACCAACACCCTTCACATATCGAATAGAATCAAATTTGTGTTTTCCTTACTTTTAGGATTAGAAAATTTACTCACCCATATGAAATCCTATTGTCATATAAGATTATCTTCATTTTCAATCCTAGATTAGAGTGCAATATTTAGATAAAGTTTTTAATAAATTTTGGGAAAATCCCCCGAGTTGACAGACTGTTAATGTTATGCCAGTGACACCAACTTTGATCAATTGAGTTTATTGCACTCAGTTTTATGCGGCTTGTTTAAGGAGATTCAGTCATGCAGATATTTAAATAAAAATTACCTCAAATTCTTTCAGATATATTCCTCTAAGCTGTAACTTTAAACGTGATTCTTTACAATTTTGACAGAAACACGTAGCCGGATTTCGGGTGCCACGTAACGTTCCCACAATTCTCGAGTGACGTCAGTATTCAGACTGCGTATCCATTGTTAAGTCTGAAATTTGACACTAAAACATAAAATCAGTAGACCAGTCTAAATTGGGATACCCCAATTATGTTTTGTTCTCGGTTACTAATACATACAAGAATATACTCGCAATTGGAGCTGGTAACCAGACTAAACCTTGACCCGAGAAATGAACACAACAAAAAATACTTGCATTATTGCAGTACATGCAGGTAAAGACACATTATTTATATGTTAGACAAGGGTTTAGATTTTTTTTCGAGTAGAAAACTTGAGACAGCTCATATGTAATGCAATACAGCAAAATGCAGGTAAGTACCGATTCGTCCCAAATATTTTCGAACACAATAATTTAGGGAAAATAAGTGAATTTGTTTTTGTTTTCAAACATGCAAGTGTAATATATCATTGGAAAGGTAATTTCAAGACATACATAATGAAACATTTCTTTTTGTTGTATCTCTATTTTTAAAATTTTTATAAGTAGGCTTGGTAACTGTAATAAAAATTAGTTTAGTTCTAACTTCTAAGCACTTCTAGGAAATTTCATAGGCACTAATACAGTATCGCTGGAACATGTAAAATGCTGAAATTTTTCATCAACAGGTGCTGGGTACCATTCAAGGGACAAAGAGAAAGAGAAAGAATACAGATCAGTTTGTGCTAAAGCCTGCCATGTGGTAAATATACACATAGACTTACTTTGTTATTGCATGCTATAAAATTTCTACATTACAATATACATTGAACATAGTGATTTTAATATTTATTTACACAGTCTCTTAATGCATTTATTTTCAATTACAGTCAAACCTGTCTTAAGTGACCACACAGGGAAAGATGAAATTGTGGTCTCTTAAGACAGGTAGTCTCTAGCTCGGGAAGAATTGCTACCATCTTTAATAACAAGGGAGGAATATTCAGTGGTTGCATATGTCAGGTTGTTGCTTAACTCAGGTGGTCGCAATGCTTAAAGCCTTTAAAGTTCACGCATGCTGTTATAAATCACTAAGACCCATGACCATTGTAGTTTGTAATGGAGCATAATGGACACAACAGTTAGCTAATTTGTTTCACAATTGAAAATGAATTTAATGAATTAGAATAAATAAATAAGTGAAAGTTAGTTAACTGTGGTTTATTAGATAACAGTGGTAACCAGTGCATAAAAGGACATGAGTTTAGTTCATACCTGACCATATACCAAATGATACTTTTCATATTATGGGATGCACATTTTGGAACATTGCCAAAACCCTAAGGCTTATAAACAAGACCTTAAGTTGTGTATTACATTATAATATATAGTGAATGAAATTTCTGAAATTGATATTGCCAACTTGTTTGGTTACACAAAAAATAGAATATGGTTTACACCTTTGAATTTCTGTTTTGTTTTGAAGGCAATGACAAGTTTGAAGAGTGGTTCATCAGCTGTAGATGTAGTTGCCTTGGCTGTGAGACATTTGGAGGTAAAAAGAAATCTCATACATTCTAGTAGTAAGATTGTCTCGAGTTATAAGTGGACTTCTTTGATATACAATGGGGTCTGTCATGCAGAAATCAGACAATGCTAAAACTAGAGTAAAAAAGTGACGCAGTATCATGATTTGATACTGTGTTGGCAAATAGAAATAAATAGTTTTGTTATATTATTATCTCAGACACCAAAAGTCACTGTTGGTAGGTAGAACCAATTCACATGTCACAATTACTCATCATGCTCCGTGAGAGGCTGGGACACTCTATCTTCAGAATCATGTGATGGGTCTAAACCTCATTTTTACTGGCATTTTCAGTATCATTAATATATCAGTACCAACAAGAGGCATACATGAGTATAATCAGTTTCTCCATTGTCATAGTAATATTCATACATACAATTCTGGACACTATAAGTGAGAGACCTATATTATCTATACTGAAAAACATGCCAGATTGCTCTGAAAGTAGTCTTCTTTAAGGTCTTATGTTAAGCAAAAATGAGGGCAGTAATTTGAATGAGAGGTCTGCTTATAGTCAAGATAGAAAGAGAATGCTTAAAGCAAGTGAGAATAGAACTCACAAGAAGGCTATATTCTCTCATGAAGGCCTGGCAGTTTCTGTGATGGTGACAATAAAGTGTAGGATGTCGGATCTGAACATAAAAATACAGCAGCAAGTGGAGCGAAGGACTGTACACCCAGAGGCTGTGATGGATGCTGAGAGCCATGCTGATGTCCAAGCTAGATATACATTTCTACATCTCTAAGCCAAACACAGCTCCAGGGATGTGGCAGCAGGTGAATTAGCCCCTGGCAAACCACAGCAGCGCAGGTAGGGAGGTTTATTAGTCATTTTCTGTATTGCGTTTTCAATGATTTCGCCTCAAACATGTCAAGGACAGGAATAAGAAAATGCGCACATTAACATGAAGATCATGATTCCTCATAAATTTGAATATTGTAGAGCTTAAAATGCAATAAAGATTCCCTCCAAACTCAAAATTTTGTACAAAATCTGTCTGATACATGTATGACTTAAATTTATTAGATACTGAAAGCAAAGAAATACGATCTGTTTTATTATGATTCTGAAGTCATTAATAGCCAAAGTTAAAACAATATTTGTTGCATTAATAGACAGTAAATAAGTAAAATAATAAAGAGACATACACATGATGATACTGTGATCATTTTATCTAAAATCGTGACTTAAAAGCACTTTTATGCATTTACTTTCAGGGAAAACACGGATAAAGCTTGCATGCACAGAAAAACTGAGAGATACAAATGTATGGTTAATACAGCTTTAGAAGAAGGCAAGACAAAAACACCTGACTAACATAAATAGGGCAACCTATTGTTTGATGCATCTTACTGGCTCGGGTTTGGGCTGGCAAGAATGTGGCTGCAATGAATGTCAGAACAGGTCCAGGTGGTTCAAGCTGTATGACGAGATTATCACAGGGAAACAGGGCGGTACTGTCTACATCACGATCTGTTAACACGGAAGTCTGTGTTTAATACAATTACACAAACATCAGTTTTCTGAGGCAAAACAGAATGTAGAAACTCCCCCAAAACATGAGATCATGAATACAGCTGACAGAATTTATAACAATAAACTACAGTGTGTTGGGAGGAATGGCATACCTTTTGGACACACTGGAAATGTAAACTCAAGCTGAAACTATTACAAAATTAAACAGATATAAATACCTTCTGAGGTACTGAACAAGTCATGCTACAAGCATGGCTGCAGTACACATGTTGAAGGCTAGTGTGATGGGCAAAGATAGGCAAGGCAATGCTAGTGATTCATCATGATTGGATTCCTGAAGAGCTGTTTATTATGGGATCAAATTGGTCGAATATATAAAGTGATTACTCAAAATTACCCCCATGTAAATTCAAGAACAGCAAACCTCCAGAATCCAGTTGTTCAAAATTTTAAACAATCGATTAACTTTAAGGGTTAATATTTCTACAGTTTAAAATACTTATTATAACAAATTCAAGAGGATGAGATCAAAAACTCTTCAGAGCAAAATCAAAATATTTCATTTATGTTGCCCATCAAGAATAATTTTTCAGTCAAAAGTAAATTGAAGTTTGGTTTAAAAGCTTGTTAATGTTTGAAAAGTACAAATTTCAAACTTACAATAGCTGTTTAACATCAAAAGAAGATGCATTGGACAATGCTCATGTTTTAAAGAGACAAAAATAAAATGTGCATCTGAAACTGCGAGGCAGTGCTCTTATTTGAATTAGAATGATAAATGTCACAAGCTTTACACAGAGTGCTCAAAAATGTCTTGCACCATTTCCTATCATCAAAAACTATGGTCATATTGACCCCATTTTCAGTTTGATTATTTGTCACAGAGTTATGGTGCTTTGATTACTGCTGAATTGAGTTGTTTTTCTGACCTGGCAGGATGCTAGCTGTACCAATGCAGGTGTTGGTTCAAGTCTCAGTCTCGACGGTAATGTGGAATGTGATGCCAGTGTGATGGATGGACAGAGTCTCACGTTTGGTGCAGTAGGAGCTATATCAGGTAAGCAGTTCAAAAGTATCATGATGATCTAATGTAAATGTAATTTTAATCACAGAGACATTTTGGGGACTAAACAACTTTCTTGAGAAAAATTAAAACAGTTCATGTACACATTGCTCATAGGCAATGTACAGACAGTGCATGGATTGTACAAAGTATGGTAGACAATCGATGGTAAAAGGAAAAGGGTGCAGAGGAAAGGGCCTTTGATGGACCACGCCCATTTATTTCAAAGAGACGTCAAAAGGAGGGATTTGGTTCTGGATGTCATTTCTTCTGTTTTACAAACTTTTCTCATGACTGCTAGTTTTTGTTTTTGGATTTAAGAAATAAATAAGTGCTGACAGATCTGTACATTTCATGTGTTATTTGGTGTTGTTGTTCTTTTTTTTTACCAGATATCAAAAATCCTATTTTGGTGGCGAAAAAGTTAGTTGAGGAGCAGAAACTTGGGACAATGTCTCTGGGCAGAGTGCCTCCTTGGTAGGTCAATGTAGTCTTAAGAGTACATAACATAATGACAGCAATGTTATTATCATTCAAACTTAAAATAAGTTTTATAATGTGCTAATTTCACAGATTTTGTTTCATTTTAACAGTTCTACAGTTGATTAGAAATTTTAAAGTTTATGACCAAGTTTCCAGGAAGGTTACATTTTCTTGTCACATTTTGAAAATGATATATCACTTTTTTCATGACATTATAAAGACTTAAAGCAAAAGATATCCGATTTTGGTAGTTTGAGGTGTTTTCAGTGGTCAGATATTATTTTGTTAAATAAACAAACAAAATTTCTGCTGGCATGCTGCAATCTGGTGTTGGTAACCAACTATTTTCAAAATGTCCTCTAGTCTATCTATTGAACATGAAGGTCTTTCTGTCTCACAAAGAAATTTCTACATTTCTGTTAATTTTTTGTTTTAAACATAGTATTATGGTAGGCTCTGGAGCAACGAAATGGGCAACAGAACATGGTATGACAAGGGTTTCTCCTGAATTGTTGAAAACAGGTAATTTAAAAAAATAAATACTTATTAATTCTTAAATTGAAAGAGCCAAGTGATTTGACCTTTGTGATCAGTGCAGATCATGATCAGTTTTCCCATCAGAGCTGTCTGATCATGATCTGCACTGATCACTCCTCAGTCAGTACAATGTTTCACAGCACGCACATTTGAATAATTATGATAAAGGGAGATTCCAAATTGAAAGATAATCATGTCCAATTTAGAAAGTTAGCTGGGCAGTTGTTAAATGTAAAGAATAAATCCATTATGTTTCAGTTATTGCATACAATTTTCATTCATATAATTTGCATAATGTCATTGATAAATCTGAAAACATTTAGTTCTGAGTGTCAATGTTTTTGTTTTGATTTTGGCTTTTCTACAAGTGGTAGATTATGGTTACTGTAATGATAGATAACAAGTTTAATTATGATCCTTCTCGCTTGTTAATCTTTGATTTTGTATTCGCACTCAAATAATTGATCCTTCTCGCTTGTTAATCTTTGATTTTGTATTCGCACTCAAATAATTGACTCATAAACGGTAAACCCAACAAACAATTACAAGAAATCAGTTGACTTAATACTTATAGTAAACAACTAAGCAGATTCTGTAGACAAAGAATTTTGAAGAATCTTAAAACATAAGAAAAGTTGCTTTATATGATTGTTGGGATTATTTTTAGCTCACCTTTGTCAGAACACATCACTAATGGCTAGCTTTTCCTGATATCGCTTGTTCAGTGTCATTTTGACTAGTCTGCATTGTCAGCATTTTGACTAGTCTGCAGTGTTTGCATCATGAATAGTCTGCATTGTCTGCATTTTGACTAGTCTGCATTGTCAGCATTTTGCTTGAAACAACAAAACAGCTGAAACCTCTGGGCCAGCGAGTTCACATTAAGCAAGCAGTTGATATAAACAGGTGTATTTTATACGACTGTTAGATATGCACAAATACTCCTTTCTAACGCCAGTGCCTGCTTGATCCAGGTGACTATTTACACAGTTTCTGCCATATTTAAGATTCTTTGGCATGCCTAATTGCACATGATGCTACTCTTTTCCAGAATCATCAACAAAAACCTACCGTAATCATAGAAAACGGCTGCTGGCAGCTGAAGAGAGGAGGAAAAGCAAGAGGAGAAAACATTCACAGATACATGTACGTATATTGCAGAATCTCTGTGACTGTATGATGTTTTTGTAAATCAGACCTACTGTGAAAAAATGTTTCCAGCTCATTTAAGCACAGTGCCTTATGTCAATTTTCTTTGTTTTTGTTAGTCCACATGTACATTTTGTAAGTAGAAAGTATTTGTAGCACTTTTGAGATATTGGAAACATCAATTCTGAGCACATACCAGTCCCAACCAAAGCTATAAATGTAGTACTTACTTGAAGGGAGTTAATTACACGTCTGTAATTCTGTATGTCACACATATAGACTTAAAATACCAATATCCTTACACACAGGAACTGGAAGTATTTCTAGAATATTCTACGTATGTGTATGATTTTATTGTTGTTATCATCATTAAATGACCCTTTATCATTTGGGGCCATGTGTTTAAGTATAAACTAATTCATAATTTGTATCGGTCCTTTTCTTTTCAAAGGATAGGTGGCAAGATGCAGAAAATAAAGACTTTACTTGTAATGGCATCCAGGATACAGTGGGGGCAGTATGTATTGATATAGCTGGCAATATGGCTGCAGGGGTCTCCAGTGGGGGAATTTCTCTAAAACAGTCTGGCAGACTGGGACCAGTAAGTAAATTGTTTTTGCATCGGTTAAATTATTTTCCGTAGAAAAAACACAGTGAATCAAGCAGATCCTCATACCTTACAGTATTATCGGCAATTGTACATTCAGTGACTTTTTTCGTTGTGCATGATGAAAGACTGCGCAGAATGTTTGACCAATGAAATTACACAGTGCTGCTATTTCAGAAGTTTCATTAGGCAGCAGATGATCCATTAATATTCAGGCAAACATAATTTTAATTTGACAGCTGAGTCTGAAACAGTTTATATAATATTGCACTGACAATAGAATTTGCACTATACATAATATTTTTGAGGATGTAAATGTTATCGAGACTATTTTTTCTTTAGAATGATCATAGCTGATCTTGTAAGGCTGTTTTCCACCTTAAAATCTGTTACTCTGTTATTCAGATCTAAAGTTATTCTACTAGCTAAGACCAATGTTTGACTTGCGTTCTCTTACTATATAGGCTGCGCTGTATGGGGCAGGATGTTGGGCGATGAACCAGAGGTCAAATGGTAAACCAGGTGTTGCCGTAGCTACATCAGGTATGAATCTACCATATACCGTACTTCATTATTTCTTGCTATGCAATTACATTTTTATGACCACACAAACAAAGTTTAAATGGTTTTAGAAATATGTTGGGTGTCATCTTGTGGTTAGTTGCAACATCTATTGGTCAGTTTATTGGGACATTGCAAAAACGTTTGCGTTGGGAATCACTTGGAAAAAATTGTCACTCTTCATATAGTGTCACTGTAAGTGTTACAGTCCAGGTGTAGCAGAGTTGTGGCCCTTTGCCTTTGAAAAGTTCATTATACTTTTGTCAAAATGTTCTTTTTGCAGGTTTGGTTTGTGTTGTTTTTTTGCACGGGGTGCATTTAAGATTTAAGCTTGTCCAATTTATCAGTCTTAATTAAATAGCTCGAAGACATCTGTCGACTCCCCAATGAAAAGATGTACTAGAATGCGTTGCCTTTAGTTGAAAATGCAGACAGAACACTTCTAAATTCTTTTGTCTAGATTTGTGATTGATGTGTTTCATACACATAGAAATTGACCACTCTTTTGAAGTGCATTGAGGTGCAAAAAATCCAAACTCACAATCACCTCAAGGTTTTTGTAACACATTGTTACAGTAGTCATTTTGTTTTAGGAACAGGTGAACATCTTATGAAAACCTTGCTGGCCAAGGAATGCTCCCAGTGTTTACAGGAAGGTGATTTTACTGAAGATGCTTTCAGAACCGTATTCCAAGACAAATTTCTCGGTGAGTTGTTACTAACAGTACAAATTTAAATAGATGTCTGGAAGTCCATTCTTTGATTTCATCGTGACAGCAGGTAATAGTTTGATATTAAAAGACGAAATCGGCTGGAATATTGGGAACAAACAGAAACATGAGTGATATAAAATGCTTGTCATGAGCTATACATATTGATAGAAATATCTTTTATAAGACACGCACTGATCATAAATACACCTAAATACTGAGAAGAAGTATTCTATATATAGAAAGCTAATACAATACCTCAAGATAATAATGGGTAACTTGATATGGTTTGTTATTAGAAATTTGATTTTCCTGAATATTAAAGATTTTCAAAAGATTTTCTAAAGATACTGTACGATGAAATGCCGTTATGTTTAACTGCAGAATTTTACCATAAAGAGCCATCTGTAGAGATGGGACTTACCCTGTTGTGGTGGCTAATGTTGTTGGCTGTCCAAAATGAGCAGCTTTTATCAAATCATCACCAAACTTAGTCACAATGTTGGTTTTCCTGTCTAATTGCTAAATTTAAAAAGTAATCAGGGAGTAATGGCCCTTGAATCGCTAGTACAGTCGAACTTGCTAATGGGACCATGTGTATTAAGCAACCCTTGTCTTAAGCAACTGCTTTTGAATCCCCAAAGTGTTTGTATGCTTTTTTGCTATTCCATTCAGCGACTTTTGAGCAACACAACCAGCAACCTGTAATTAGTGACCCATAATCAATATTTTGTTCTTATTAGGCGAACAGATTAGGTTTATGCCAAACAGATAATTTCTATGCAAACTGAGCCCTTTTAAGTTGCTTTTAATGACCCAATTAGGCACGAAGATGTCAAGTCTCTTATCCTTTAATGTCAGCAGGTGTTAATTGTCGGGTATTTACCAACATTCAGTACTTTCATGTACAAACTAATTTGCCAGTTTTGGAAAATTACGACGTTTCAATGTCTGTCATTTCTAACAATAATGCCGTTATTGAAGGATTGTTAGAATACTGTGTGAAACAAGTGCTGCAACCAAATCTAAGTGTAAAATGTTGACACTCTTATATTATAGTAGGATGGTATTCACATAACCTTCATGGCATTTGATTTCTATACTCGTATTGAAAAAACAGAATGTCTGTAAAAGTCCATAGGAAATGGTTGTCGTCTCCAATGATACTTTGCATTAAGAAACTGTTTTATTTAGCAACCGGTTTTGGCCTTTCCCTTGGGTGGTCTCTTAATACAAGTTTGACTGTATTTCATAAAATTAGTACGGTTTGCTCTCTAACAGATAGATAGACTTTAGTTAATCTGCACCAAACATGGTAAAATTACCTGAGATACAGTGGAGTTACAGTCGTTTGCTGAAATTGCTCAAAATTTGAATTGTTTTGAACAATTTTTATTCAATCAGGCACTTTGTCTATAATAATTGTAAGTTTCTTAGGTTAATAGTTTCTATCATGACCACGAGGTTCAGATAAAAATAACTGTCATCGAGGGTAACTGTTTCAGCGGGAATGAGGCTCTGTCGAGTTCCTGCAAAACTGTTGCCCTAGGTGACTGATATTTCTGTCTGAACCAAATGTCTCATTATAGAACATTTTCTTGCAAACTGTCTTGCACTTAAAAAAAGATGTCTAAATACAGACTTGTCAGAATATTAATAATGTTACATCACAAGTAATCCATGAGAGTTGCCTGACACAGGGGGATTCCAGACTGATTTTGCTGCATGGTTAAGATCACTGGAAATGCTGCTTTGATATACAAGAATAAGGTTTCCAGTACTGGCATTCAAGAAACTATTAATAGATAGCCACTTCTCAATGAACCCTGTGGAGCGAGAAAAAATCCCACTCCTGATGCAGGTCCATGTTAGAAAATAAAGAGTACATGTAAAAATCTATTGAGACTTGTTAAATGTTTTCGCACATGAAAAAAATATGTGAAATTTTCTTTTTTTCAGACTCTGATTTTTTACAAGGTACCAAAGAAAAGTTTGGTGGAGTATTGGCTCTCAAGTTTGATAGGTCAGATACAGGAGAGGCACACGCAGGTAATTATAAATAATGTATCCATCTGCTTACAGGAGAGACACACGCGTGTAATCATAAATAATGTATCCATCTGCTTACAGGAGAGACACACGCG
>JAUMHA010368114.1:0-13562 GCA_032359765.1 Saxidomus gigantea | reverse complement strand
GCTAGCGCTTTCTCTATTTAGCCTCTAACTATTACTTAGACTTAATACACCGCAGGAAAATAAGCGAATGTTATGAAAATAATAAATAAACGATAGAGATATCGAAAGGCTTCTCTTTAAATACCAAGCTGTTAATGACATTCAGTGTACATTCGTAACTGACTAGAAATTATTTAACAGTTTTATAAGGAGGTAGCACAGTTGCTCTGCTAGTAGTATGAATTCAGGTTACAAACTATCTCATCCACCATGTTACAATCCAATGTACTACCGTGATATTAGTAATATAGCGGTAAATTTATTATTGTCATAGTTGTTATTTAGTATTACTCAATTTTTTCATGTTGGTCAGGATACACGTATACTCAATAGAGAAATCCCATTGCATATGCTGATTTGTTCACCTCTTTTAAGTTTATAAATAAAACCAATTAACGGTTTTCTTTAATATTTCCCATTTAAATTTTGTTATTCAGAGTGGTATTCCACCAAACGCTCTTTTTTATCATGTAAATTTGGATTATTTTAACAAATATAATTTACAAGTCTCCGCTTGACAATAACTCAATACACTTACGCATTTTCGAAAAATATTCGTTTAAAGTCCTTACTATTATGAAAATAGCACTTGCACGTTGTACACATAAAGAGAGAAATTCCCATTCAATACTAGATAATAAAAACGTAAAGTGTGAATGTCATGCAGTATCTTGTTGCGCGATATACGCACTAGGCGAACACTCTTAAGATAACCTAGTTTCTTTTAATTGATATTCATTTTTGGAAAACAGAAAGGGAAGTTTGAAGTATGTCTCATTGATGATTGAAGCGATAATCTTTTTATTAGTAGTATAAGAGTAAACCAGTGTTCTATATTAATATATGGAATCCTGCTGGGTTTTTCTATGTGACGCTAATCTATAAATATCTTTTTTAAAACCCTTTCCTTTTACAAATATAAATATGTTTATTTCATCACACAATATTTAATTGTTTGTGACAGAGCTCTGAACTATATTAGATTTATTTTATACTTATTTACATTTAAATTTACATACACTGTTTTACCAAGTGGTGCAAATTTTTTGACAATTATGAACAACCGCGAAATAATTGTTTTGAACTTGCTGTGCATTTTTGCACTGGCTGCAGGCATACTTGCAATTGTGTTACCTTTCTGGGTATCGACAGAGGTTGATAATGGTGTACAAGAGGTGCAAGTGAACAAGAAGATAGACAGTGGACTCTGGTGGAAGTATGAGCGATTCGAAGCGAAACAAGAATCTTTCAATGGGTCTGATGACTGGTGGACCAAAATTGCTGCAACATCCATGGGTAAACTAAATTACTTTTTGCCTATGTTTTCGTTTTTTAATGTTGGGTTATATATAAAGGGAACGTTTCAGTCTTATTTTAATTGTGACATATCAACGAGTGTTTCTATAACATGTTAGTTCGATTTATGTTTTATGCTATTTTCACAATCCTGTAATTCATATGATTCGCCTTTTATTGAAAAGGGTAAAACGCATATTAAAGCAAATTAATGAATGTGCGACTGTCTTTATTTAGCCTAAAAAAGTTCAGTTGATTTTATTTACGCATAAAACAACCCTTAGTTTGATACTGGATGTAACAGATTAGCCGTGTCAATCCTTCAGTCGTTCAACATTACAACAAACCACATACTGTTTTGGTTACTACAATGAAAACTAAAAGGTTCTAGTGCTTTTCGTACATAACTGAGTGGCATACTTATCGTAATTGCTTAAATCGTCTATTTATTCAAGCTTTTGTTCGTTTTTTTTTTCAGATACAAAAAGTCTTAAAATTGTGACTGGACTTATGATGACAGGGATGGCTGTGTTGACCGTCGGCTTCATTTGTACCATAGTTGTCTCATGTTATTCATGCTGTTTCAGGAAATGCGACCTCACAATTCCATTTAGCGTGCTTACAGTGATGTTTTTTGTAGCAGGTCAGTTAATACAATTTATAATTGTAACATATTTACAAGAGGTCTCCTATTTAAGGTTAGAAGGGTGAAAGTCTAGGTCCTAAGAAGCGAGGTTATTTGTCCGAATGTGAGGACCAGGAGAGCCCCCCTCCCCTCCCCCGCCCCCATTTTCCAATAGGGAAACGAAAGTGGCCATTTTTATTTCATTCATATGCATTTGTAGCCCTGGGACTGTTGGTAAATAATTGGACATGTACAGATAGTTTAGCAATGTCTGCATTCAAGTTTGAATGTTTCGAAATAATTGAATACAGTTATACTTTCTATTACTAGACGTAAGTATCATTTAGACTACAGTCTATAAAAACAGAAAATAATATAGAATGTCGATGTTTTTTTCGTAAATCAGGACTGTGCTTCGGTAGAAACATTCTAAACAAAGATCCGTATGAGCCGTTCTCCTATTTTTACAATAATAAACAAACTCTTTACAGTCAAAGTAAACATATTAGATTTGTTGAATAACTTTGTCCCTGTTGATTAAAACATAACTTTAATCTGTATCAATACTTTTATCATTCTTTATGACGCGTCAGTTATAGTTAAAGCATTTTAGCTCGACTATTCGAAGAATAAGGAGAGCTGTTACAGTCACTTGTGCGCCGGCGTTGGCGTTGCAGCTTTGGGGATAGTTTTGCGTGCAAGGTGAAATCATGGACATATCTAAATTTGAAATTGACCAGACTGAGTAGTGTTCAGGGGTATCAAACAATTAAGTTAGATAACTCCTGACTGAATTAGGTCAAAATATGGTCATTGTTGAACTTAGAAACTTTGGTAAAAGTTTTGTGTGCATGGTACAACCATGTACGTACATACTTCAGTAACCACTTATGGGTGTTGTTTGAAACTTAGCAATAATGTCCAGGGGTATCTATCAATTTAGTAGACATAGACAGCTTTGGACTTTTTAATGATTACAGTTTTCTAGTTTAAGAGAGTCAACATAATTTTGTTTTGCTGGTTACTGATAAAAATTGTATTGGCAAGCACTTTAAACAGTCGAGCTTGCTGTCTTACGGACAGCTCTTGTTCATATTTTTATTTTTTGTTTTTCAGCTATTTTTATTGCGAGTGGGGTAACTGTCTTCTTCAAACAAGTTTTGGATGACTATGAAATCGGCGAGGATGATGATCATCTAGGTGTGAGCTTTTGGCTGGCAGTGGCATCATCAGTTACCACTTTCCTGACCGGAATTTTTACATGTTATCAAGCACGTTGCAATGGGGAAGAAACATTGAAATAGACGCAACTTCGAAGCGTATGCATTGCAATAGAAACCAAAATAGTTGTCGTGAGTGCATTTAGGTGCACGGTTAGTCTCGATTTGTAAACATATTGAGTTATATGACACGAGATATAAGAGGTACTATTTTATATCTGCAGTAAAGAACTAATATAAACATAAACTGACCATTTACATTGGACGGGATTCAAAACTTCTCAAAAGTTTTTGTTATTTTATCACCTATCTCGACTGTTTAGTGTTTTTACAGTAAAACAGTTTAAGTTAATGTTGCGATCAATACATGGTTTTGGGGACCGGTGAAAATGTAACCTCAATTGTGAAAGAAATGTGTCAGTAAAACGCTATATTTAACAAGTGTAAAGAAAACAAAAAGAGTACCAGATACATGCACAGGGTAATGAATATTACTGGACTTCATTGAAACAGGGTAATGATACATGCACAGGACAATGACTATTACTGGACTTCATTGAATGCAGCTGGTCCTTCGTGCCACCGTGACACAGGGTAACTTACAGCCATACCACGAAATTTGTTTAAAATGTCTTAGTAAAACATATATGCTTGATTATTTTATGAGATAATTTCAATTCAAAAATACGCACAACCTTCAAATCAGTTTCCTTTTTTTCGTAATTATCTACAGATTCAATTATTTATGTAACACAAGACGGTGGTCTTACAATAGTTTGTGAGCGATATGATCTATAGCTACGTAATGTTTATGACAGTGATTTTTTTAAAACAGCCAATACAAGTTACAAAATGTAACAAACTCGGGGATACCAGTAGCATACTTAACTGTCATGATATATATATATACTACTTGTAGAATGTTTGTCACATTAAAGTGTTTGTCATAATATAAATTTATAGAATGAATAAATGCTTGTATATAAAATACATTTGTTACTGATTTTATTGCATATTATCCCTGCAGCTTCGTGAAGTTGACCCCCAAATCCTCTAGGTAACTCGCAGCCCCGTGCACTAAGTCACATATCCTCTAATCTCACATTATCCTATATATTCAGTCCGTGTTCCTGTTATCACCACGACCCGTGGTTACCCGTGTCCCTTAAGTAGTTTCCTCGTTGCGCTGCGAAGCAAAACTCGTCTTCAACGCGGACCCTGGTAACCCCACTTTCTTTGGTACTTGTATCCCCTGAGTGATGTATCCACTAATACTAATATTAACGCACCTGGTAACACATGCGTCTTCACATCTCATGCGCATTTAGAACAACTGTTTGCCGATAAAAGCCTGAAACCCTGTAAAGTCGGATCAGTGTCTCTCAGACCGCCATTAATATGTACGCCTCCATCGGACAGTCCCTGTTTATATCTCTTATTGCCAAATGTTTCCAGATATCGACAAAGACTCTGGTTATATCGCTTCCGTTAGTATCCCCGGAGCTCTGTGGATTAAGCATCTCCCCCATTACATCCCTTCGCTCTAATTATTCCTTCATTAGTATCTCCGACGCCCCATAAGCTGCATTTGTATAAACACAATGCTTGGTTCAACACATTACCTATGTGTCTCAAGTACTATCAATGCAACACTAGTTACGAGTTACGACTGATTCTTAAGTATCTTCTCAACCCAACAGACATAATCCCGTGTCTTCTGGACACACGAAACACTGGTACATGGCTTATGTCCCATCTCCCCGCATGTCAACACAGCCCTAGGTCAAACGACGTACTGACGCATCCATGCAGCCCCTCGTCCACAGTTATCACAGCATCACATGTTACCGCCTCTTAAATACTATTCGAAGTCATCTTGCCACTGCGCCAAAGCAGTAATATTAGAATTGTTCTATAGAATTACACGCCGCGTAACAAAACAACAACCAAACATAAACAAAGAACGTAGTACCAGGTAAATAATGTCGCAAATGAAATATGTAAACACTACATGTACATGTCATTTTGTAAAATTAAAAAAGAAAGTTGATATCAGGTGCATAATATAGTATCATTACAAACTCATAATATTGTTAAATCTAAAATATGCAGTGTTTTAGAACACCTGAATAAAAGTATTTTGAACTTGTCCTTAAGGAAAGGTACTGAGAGGAAACTGTTTATTAATTCATCATTACTTCCATTGTACACTGAGTACCCCATAAACAGTAGTTCTTTAGAGAATAAGCCGTATATATATTATAACAGCTAAACCTAGGGTTGAAAGCAAAACTGTTGTAAGTTCTTCTTAGTTTCATATAAGTTACAACAGTTTTGCTGTCAACCATTGAAATGTTTCCAAGTACCTAGTTACGGTAATAAACATGATATAATATCAGATCAAATCGATTAAAAAAGTAGCTTAGGTTAGGCAGTAATTTTCAAAATTACTTGAGTTCAATTACAAAACTTCTGACAGCTAATCAAATCCTGCTTCAAAAACTTTATAGAAGTCCAAAAAAGAAGTGGAGGATGTAATAAAGCTAAGATATGCTACTACGTTTGTTTCTTATATTTAAAGGGTTAAATAATTTAGAAATACTATATTAATTTACAAGATGAATGGCATTTTGACTCAGGAAGATTTATAAACGGTACTAGTGTTATTTCAGTGAGACAGTTTCTTCAGAAGACATCAAAGATAATAAGATGTCCTGAACGACCTGGGTAGGATTCCTTTTAAATTAGTAGGTCGGCTTCTTTTGAAAATATATAAATACGAACATCTACCATCATTTTCAAAATTCCAACCTGAATTTAGAATGGAATACCATTGCATGATTAAGTGTTCCTTTTCAATCGATACGCACAGTGTACCGCGTTTGTCATCTGAATACATTTGCACTCTCTTCATGATATGCGTGTAAACATATGATGATTTACTGCTAAGAATAAAAAGTTTATAAAGTGTATTGAATATTTGACAACAAAGTATTAAAAAGACTGTTTCAATTTGAATAGGGGCGTTTCCGTTCAAAGGGTCCACAGTATGTTGCAATACAACTATCCACGAACAACTGGGAGATCTTTCACATTTGACGTTTTCATTCCGCATAGTCGGAAATTACGAATTGATTATTATTATTGTAGTTGTTTTGGCGTAGCTGAATAAGCTGTCCTTTGACCTACATTTTGGACCAATCATAGTCATTATAGTGTCATTAGATATCAATGTCATCTGTCATTTTGTACCACAGATGTTTCATTATTTTACCCATAAAGGCAAATAATTTCATCTGTTTGAATGCACTAAAGAAAAGTTCAGACATTAATTTTACTGAGTATGAACTTAAACTGCCGAGAAATATAGGATGCTCCTCAGGAGTTCAGTGGTTCCCCTTACCTGTATGTAACATGATGCGTTTACAGTTCTAACTGCTGCTGTACATAGCAAGAACATCAAGAACACCGATATATGCTCCCCAAGTGAACAGGACAAACCTTCTGTTCTAGCAAGTTTTAATCCATTTCCGTGAAAATGGTAACAGTTACGTTGCAGACTAGCAAAATAGTTGTCCGGTCATAGGCCCAGATAAATTTATGATTCTTTAACAGTGCAATAACATTCATTTATATCCTCGTTTATAGTGTTATTTAATTTGAACGGATTTCAACTATGCTCCCTAAAAGTATAGTTTCACATAATAAAGGGAGATACATGTATTTTAAAATGGGAAAAGGTAGAGTTAAAGGTTGATGAAGGGATTGAATTTACAGACTGAATGACGAACACAGAGGCGACTATTATGCTCTCCCTTAAGTATTTAGTGAATACTCGAAAGCGTATATTAATATTAAACGTTTGAATTTCCGTATCTTAACCGATTAAAAAAAATTGTTTTGTATATTAAAACGTACACAATACATCGCGGATAGCATTGTCTTCGATTTATTTTGTCACAACGATAACACATGTATTTCTATTTGCGCAAAGCTTATATCGAAGTCGATCGACATGCTAGTTTGTTTATTGTTTCGGAAGGAAGTTTTAGGTAAACTGATGTTTTATATTTAGTTCCGATAGAATTTTGGTATTATTTGTCTACCATGAATGATTTGTTCGATGTGGAATACCGTCTGGTTTTCTATGACACGATGCTATAAATTTCTTTAAGAACGATTAAAGATATAAAGTTGTGTATGTAATAAAGTAATCACTAGTTGGTAACGACTGAATCTAGTTAAATCAGCTTTCATACTTCTTCCTATTTACAATTATATAACTTTTGTGTAGAAGATTTAATAATCATGAGTAATCGTGCAAAGGTTGTCTTGATTTTGTTATACCTTTCGACATTGATTGCTGGCATACTTGTAGTTGTGTTACCCTTCTGGGTATCAACTAGAGGTTGAAAATGGTGTACGGGAGATGCAAGTGAACAGGCAAATAGACAGTGGACTCTGGCTGAAGTATCAATGTTTTAACCTCAAACAAAACAAATTCAATGGGTCTGATGACTGGTGGACTGGATTGGCTAATACATCTCTAGGTCATTTATTTATTGTTTGAAGTGTTTTTTTTATAGTATTGTTTCTTGAAAGTAAACAATTAAATGTAACAACTGTTACATAAAACGAGCGATTATAATAGTCATATAGGCACGTTAGCTATACACGTATTTATATCGTTGTTATATTTTCACATATCGTGATTGCTATGATTTGTATTTTATTGGAATAAGTAAAAAGCAGGTTAAATCATGTTAATAGATATGCGATGGTGGTGTGCTACTACAATAAAAACAAAAAGCTTCAGTTCATTTCATATCATAATATTGAGGTATGTCCCTAGACATCACCTTCACGTGCCTCAGTCAATCTACCTTAACATTGTCGTCAAAAAACTCGCTGCCTATCTTTCCTGCGTCTGATTACATCTTGTTTGAGTGTTTGAGAACTATGAAGTAAGCTACGAGAGCTTTTTTCGTGATCGATAAAGAGTGTAATTGCAATATTCTCTAGGAAGATCCATTTGTTTTGGTAAAAAGAATGGGGTTTTAGTTGAGAATATTTTCCGCGTTTGAGGACATAATAGCCAGATTTAGGGCCAGTAGTGTCCTTATTTCTTCCATGAACAACTTTTAGCTCAATTAGAACAATGATACTGTTAACTTTTAATTGGCAGGTGAACTTTGTTTATTTACACGTTATGCATAATAAGCCTGATGACTTTGTACGACGGAAACAGACTCAACCTAAAATAAATTTGTATAAGCTAACTGATTTTTGACCCTGTTCTTAAGTAAACACTTGATCGAAAAAATGATCCTAGTACGCTCTTCTCCGTTTTCTTTTGTATAAACCTTTCATTGTGAACTAAATAAATCTATGATGCTTCAGTTATAATTAAGTATTTGTTTCGTTTTTTCCCAGGTGTTTAGTGATATGAACGGAGTTTGGTGAAATCGTTTGTTTGCAATGAACAGATTTGCCGGTGAAAACTAAGATATACATGAATAAGATTACTGGTAACAATATTTAACGGTTTACTTATCACCATGTTGAAAAAGAAAGTATTAAGTCATAAAAGGTCATGGGCAATAATCATAGTCAGTGTATATGTTTTATTGAAGTACTAATATATTGTTTGTAGCATTAAATAGAAATTTTGTATATCTCTCATAACATGGCCAATAATTACATTGTGCAAAATCAACACACGTTTTGAAATTATGTTTGTGTTGACCCGCACGGGTTTCAGGACGTCATGTTTTATCAGTTAATGAACTATTTTCATTGTTTATTCTGATATTTGTAATATCACCGGTTTAGACCAATGTTGCAGTTAATACATAGTTGTGCGGATCTGAGAAGAACTGAACTGAAATGTACTATTAAGCAATGTGCCAAAAGACTATGTTTTACAAAATTTTAAATTCTTGATCTAGCTGGTATAATTATAAATTGTACATAAAAAGGTGGGTACTAGAAAATTGATATTGACAATTCAGAATAAACGCTGGTGTCACAGCCATTTGCCCTTTAGCTAGCGTCATATTCTGTAGTTTTTAAAATGCATTTCATCAGTTGCATAGGGTCACATGAAGAGGCTAAGATAATATAGACAAATGTCAAGAAAGGCAAAACCTTCAACCCATTTTCATGCTTAAATGAGAAAACAAACAATACATTGAATTATTCTACTGAAACACAAGAACAGCGGCATCTAGAATTACGTAAAGTTTATGACTGTGATATATATTAAATAGCTACCACATTTAGTTGTAGATTCTAAAAATAAATATTTGGCTGTCAAAATATAAACCTTTTTTATTTTAGTAATGTAGGAAAAAGAGTTGGCGAGTAAATGTAATATACTATACGTCAAATGCTTCAAAACTCTTAATGTAGTCGGCAATATTTGAAACTTAAAATTGACAAATTCTTTCCGTCACCTAGATCAGTCTCAATTACAGTCCTGACTAAACCTGTACCTTAGATTTTGTTGAAAACATACTAGATAGGTCATATGTGGTTTCCCTAAAAGCTGTATCTTTAGAATTGTTTAAACATCGTATATATTTCACCTCTTACACATAATTTTCATGTTTCTTACAGTGCAAAAAAGAAAAGAATACAAGCAGCAATACAAAACTGTGATTGTCCAAGAGACCTGTGTAAGAAATACACAACTTATGTAAATTTAGGCGGTGAACTATTTCCTGTCTCTTCCGCAGAGCTGTCTGATCCTTGAATATGTGTGGCTTTTGAAAGTAATAATTACAAATGTTAGCTTTCCAAAATGTTTCATTGTGGGTATTGCATATTCTTATACATACATTATATGTTATAGTGTTAGTAGGTTAAGTTGTGAAAAATGCTGCGCTGCTATAATAAAGGTTTTAAGAAGTAGTCATGGTACAGACGAAAATAATTTGGCGTACAGATATTTTTCCGATAATTCTTGAGCTGGCCATCGCGAATTAAATTCTTAGCCGCAAATAGTTAGACAGCATCGTCTTACAATTTCTGTAGATCCAGTTAATTTCTTTCATTTCGGTGAAACCACGATGAAACTCTGTTTTCTAATCTTATTTGTTATCATATCGCGCTGAGCGTGTCATGCGGTTGGTATTTTATTTTATCGCAATAGCTGTATAGTATCCTGAATGTGACATTGGTCACACATGTTAAATGATTTTACCCAAAATGATAAGTTGTATTTTTGTAATTTCAGGTAATTATTACTCACTACCACCTCGATAGCCTAGTGGTAGAGCGCCCGCTTCGAGTGCGGGAGGTCGTGGCTTCTCTTCTCTCATACCCTCACGGCAATGGATACCATCAGGAATGCGGTGTCGAGAGTGATTGATATAAGTTGGTTAACTTGTTTCACAATCGACCTAAAATAAATTAGTATAAACTAATCTAATAAGTTATTACTCACTGCTAATCCGTTACCAAAACATAGTTTTATTTGAAAAATTGACATGTTTTCTTCAAAATTCTAATGCTACTCGTTCACAGTTTGTTGTTGAAAACTTTTATTTCTCCAAATTTAAATATTAAAACATAAAATGTAAATGTAAATGCTAGAATCAACAATACAAGTCAGAATCAACACAGCAAATTGAGAAACGCTATTAAAAATGTTGAATACGTCGGAGGAATTGTATTTTCATACTGTATTTTAGCGTTAATCCATATATCATTTACCTAAGGAGGAGGGATATAAATGTGGCCTTAACCATTTCTAACGCATGGTTGGAGCTATTTATATAAAACATGAGTGATAGAAATTTTGTCTAGATTTGGTGAGGGCATCCGTCAAGTTTTAGTCAGTAAAGTTATGGTCTTTGAACGTTTGTATATACACTTTATTGAAATTTTAAGACTCTCTTTTCTTTAATTGTAAACTAGAATGTAATTTTGGGTGTTTATTGAATGTTGTTGTTGTGTTAGGTCATATCGGGAAACCAGCCCACCGACTGCAGGCCTTATGCTTTGAGGGATCATCTTTGGGGTCATATTTAAAAACTGTTGCTGGATTTAAACATTGCTAACAATCAGAAAAGAAATCCCATCTATAGGGCCTTATTTCTAGTTTTGGTAAGGGACCACCAGATTATTTATGTTACCAAATCAGATAAAATTCGGATCACTGATTTTAAAAAAGAAATTGTTTCGAGTCTACTATACATAAATAGTAGCTCCGTAGGGAGAATAATTATGAAACAATTCAAAAGTCCACTCTTCTCTAAATATTTCGGCCTACTGGCCTTCTTTAGTAGTTGAAATACACAACTCGTTTTACATTTTCACATATAACGTTATTGACGTTACCGAAAGTTAGAGCCAAGGTAGTTTACGAAGGTGAAACTGGGCGACAGGTCCTTGAGATAATGACAGAGCATTTACGTGATGTGCGGTTACGAAAAGATAAATCAATTACGGCACACTTTGATTTAGGTCACGATAATGGCAACCTCTAGTTTTCGGTCCTTGAAACACTTATCAGAGTTCACTTATGACGTTACGTTCGGTTTCATTATTAACTTCCGGTAACGTCAATTACTTTATAAACATCCAATACCCGCCCAGAGACTTATTTTAAATGGATTACACCAATTTTGTGACATTTAGTTGTTTTAAGTTAACCAGAACACGAAGTACTAATACTTCATGAAATTAGGTCTGAATGACTGCTTTGTTAAAATCTATAAAATCTGGGGCCATATTGAATATGAGTTTTCTCTGGTTAAAAACTAGGTCACCAGGTCAAATGTAAGAAAACCTAGTGTATGCAATAGAGGTTGTATTTTAATTGAACCTTCATGAAACCTGGTCATAATCATTGTCTTGATGAAACCTAGGTTGAGTTTGATTAAAGGTTATCTGAGGTAAAAAACTAGGTCACCCGGATCAGTCATAAAAACCGTGTACATAAATATGCGATGGAGTCTGCATTTTCGACCAGAACTTCATGCAATTTGGTCAGAACGGATTTCTTGATAACATCTACATCGGGTAAGAATATGGGTTATCTTGGATTAAATACAAAGTCAGCAGGTCAAATCTGTACAAAACATTTACAACCTAATCATCATGAAAATTGGTCAGAATGTTTGCCTGAATGATTTCTGTGTCAAGTTTACAGCTCGGTCACAAGTAGACAAAAACTATGTCACGCATCTAAATCAAAGGAAAAACTTGTTAACAATATAGAGGCCACAACTGATATCCAATCTTCATGACAATTGGTCAGAATATTTTTCCAAATTTTCTCTTGGTCAGATTTGAAATTGGGTTACTCTGGGTAGGAACTAGGTTACTAACTAAAACCTTATTAACAGCGTGTAGGCCATATTTAATACACACATGGTAGAAAATTAGTTCAAAGTGTTTGTATGAAACACTTTGGATTTAAAGCTAGATCACCAGATTCATTCCAAGGAAATCCTTGTAAATACTCTAGATACACATTTTAGAGTCAATCACTATGTATGTTTATCTGAATTTTTGTCTTGTCAATGTCATAAAGAATCTTTGTGTTTATTATATATAGTTAACGGTTGACATTTTGTCATATTGGGTCAAAAGTAGGTATTAGGTGAGCGATATAGGGCCAACTTGGCCCTCTTGGTTATTTTGGAATCCGACTGAAACTTAAAGGAACACAATAACCTAAATTCCTACCACCCATGTTTTATACAAATAGCCCAAACTATTTGTCAGAAATTCTTACGGCCGGACGGCCGGACGGATAACGCAACATGGAGACTCGAACGTGACTTTCTTCATTTTATCCGACATCGGCAGAGTTTTGTGATGGTATTCTATCGGCAGCCAGCACGCAGTTTCTTGACAATGAATACCTTTTGCGTCGATAGACATTGGTGACATGAATAATTAATGCACAACGGGTAAAGTACGAGTTGGCAACCTATGCATGTACATTTGTACGTGATTTCAACATGGCAACCATTTTTATCTTTTGTATTATAAGGCTGATAAGCGAAATTAAAACAAATAGAACATGCACGGATGAGAACCAAACAATTTGTGTGATTTCTGAATGATACTACATATAGATGTACTACTGTGATAAAATTATGCCGGCCAAGGGGGTTAGGACCTGGCAATAGGTAGTAACTTTCCATACTCGAAGTGTCTGTGTTGTAGACGATAATTTGAAGTATTTCAATTGACTGCACTGTCGACCTTTATTGTCAGGACATTCAAATTAAGAATCTTTATAAACATTAAATGACACATCTCGAAATGAATTAGAAACTTGCTCATGTTATCAATGTAAAAAAACAAAAATAATATCAAACAGGGAATGCCACGTACCAAAAACGCAGCCTCCCCAAAACGAGCCC
>JAUMHA010368113.1:796-26754 GCA_032359765.1 Saxidomus gigantea | reverse complement strand
ATCATAGAACATATCAAAAAGAAACATGTAATATCAGATGGACAAGTACACACGTAACAATGCAAGATGGGATGTCAGAAGGCTCAATGTAATTTTTGCATCAAAACTGTTCCATAATATATAATAGCGATATTTTCACTTTTGGTGCTCACGAGTGAAAATAACGTGATATTACATCGATAGATCTACCAACAATTTCGTTGTTTTTTGTGAAGAGATAACTCTGGATACTAGCGGTAGATCTGGCGAATTGCAAAAAGTGTGTGCAACAATGTTTCGTGTAAAGCAAACTTGAGTTGAGAATAAAACCGGACTACTCTGTTTATGCATCTACTTTCGTTTTCTCCATTAGATGTTGATGTGTTCAAAATCAACAAACTGATAAGCATCCCATCGACGTCAATTCAGGCAGTCGAGACGCTCATGTCGACACAGGTTATAAATACATAGAGAAAGTAAAATCATACCTACATCGGTCGATTACCGGACTTTCAAGGAGACAAACACAGACTTAGATATATGATATATGTGCAAGACATTTTTCAGCGCAGCCGTATTAAACTTGCTTTTGCCCGGGTTTTCGTAACCTTTCAACCACCAATGGAATGACGAGTAGAATGTATAACATAATTTGAAATGAGAACATTACCGAAAACAACTTTTTTTCAAAAGACAATGTATAACTAATACTTTAAGTTTAAAAGAAATGAAGGAACTTTTAAGTAGTCAATCACAACTAGCGATATAATATTATCGTTAGAAAAACAAGCTGTTTCCGATAGGCAGTATTTGCTTTTCGGTCATTTTACTTGATTTGTAATACGATAATTTCAAATTTCTTCATTTATCCACGGACCTCTATAGTGAGAATGAGAATAGACAGTACTCTTGCATTTTTCAGTTTTTCTTGAATGGGTTAATCATTTAAGTACGTATATAATTCATAACTATCAACAAAATATGTGTTACCTTCAAATTAATGTTAACATTAAGTGTAGAGTATTTATACTTTCTCGGCCAGTGAATAACTGTCAATAATTCGAGTAGTATATTTATAAGAAAAACAAGGATCAAGTTTGTTTTCCTGATACACATGTCGCGATAGATTGGAGACAAATTTGATAAGTGGTCAGTTAGCTCGTAGCACAACTTTGCAAGTGAAGTTACATGGGTTCGAATCCAGGTCATGGTCTTATTTTTTCCTCACTTTGTGACATTTGGCTCTTTCCGACTGAATAAAATTAATCTTTATTATGAAAATCTAGCTAACAATCGCATTCATAAACACATGTACATGTACA
Organism: Saxidomus gigantea; assembly: GCA_032359765.1. NCBI lineage: Eukaryota > Metazoa > Mollusca > Bivalvia > Venerida > Veneridae > Saxidomus > Saxidomus gigantea. The sequence continues at coordinate 25,453 of JAUMHA010368113.1, read as the reverse complement.
CAGGGTTGCTGCAGACAGGACATTGATGCTGAAAATAATAGTAATACCGTATATATGCTTCTGTTTGATATCAAATATAATAATATAGTTACAAATGTATTTAAAATGTACTTGGTGGGTTTTCGAAAACTTTGGACCACTAAAACTGATGCGAACAGCCAAACATTGTGAGTTTTACATTTAATAAATTGAAACAAATTGTGAGGCGTTGCAGCCTCTAGCAAACTGGCTGAAAATATTTTGTAAAAAATTAAAAAAAATTGTATTTGAACACTTGACAATGTAAATCCAGTTCATTTCATATAATTTATATTTTGCCTATTTTCATGGGACTGCCATTAATCTGTCGAAAAAAAAAATAGTAATATCCAAAAATAGTACATTGTATTAATTCACATATTTCATTTTTGAAGATTTTAATTTACATTTTATATGTTGGTTATTTTACTCGCCTTTCAAAGTATTTGAATGCATTTGAAATAAATCTTAACGATAACTTCATATATACAATACCTATTTAACAGCCGTCTTTGTTCTCATGTTTGACAGTAGTTTGCATGTATAGACTGTTGTATCTCACTCAAATGGAAGTGTCATCATACATAATCACAGTCGGAGATAAAACAGACCCTAAAATACAAGTTCAAATTTATGATCATATAGTAAAGTGCTGGTTTAGAACTGTTTGGTGATATATTTAAGCATAGAAATGATGTTTGAAAAGCCTTTCAAATAAAACAAACTACATGTAAGACATTTGGATCAAAATTCAAAAGTTTTGATTAACATGAAGATAGAAATTGTTTAATACATACCACTCCTGTATTGATTTACTTTACTCTAACGGAAATTTCAAAATCAATGTCTTCCCTTTATGCGTCGTGAAATGTTATAATAAATGCATGAAATGATTAGAGCACTGTAATTTCTCTGTTGGTCTTCATTCGCAAGAGTTTTTATTCGAAGGTGGTCTTTAACACAGGTTTGACTGTTACAGTAGTTGCTTTTATCTTAAGTCCATTGTTTGTTTTACTTAAAAAGTATATCAAAACATTATTTCTGGGTTTAAAATCTTTTAACATCGCAATTTAAATAAATGCAATTTTCAAACCATTGATACTAAAATATATACACAAAATCAGGCAGAATTTTCATGTTTCTACGAAAAAAAATATACTCCAATCATATAAAGGATACTTGGTGGTTTCGGTGTAAGATCACGTTATAATTTCATCGAGTGGGCACCAAAAGTGATATTTTCACAATATTCATTTATATTTCATTATGTCTGAAACTGAGTGTATTATTGTTGTCAATTATCTTTAATTTCCCATCGGAGTTTAGAGTGCAACTTTTTGGTTCTAAAGAGGACATATTTTCCTGAAAGAAAGCGCATACATTTCTCGAAGTTACAGATATATCTCTCTAAGTTTAAGAGATATCTCTCTATTTTAAACAGATATCTCTTTTACGGAGATATCTTATGAGGTAGAAGAGATATGTACGTCAATACGATATCTATCTTACAGTGAGAGATATCTCTTTAGTATTGGGAGATATCTTTCAAAACTGTAGAGATATCTGTTTTGAAAGAAAGATATCTCCTAATGTAAAGAGATATCTCTCAATTTTAGGGATATTTCTCCTATTATAGGAGATATCCATAAAATCAGAGTTATATCTCTTTTTGATTAAATAATACACTGGCTTACCAAAGTCACGTGTAACTGTGCCGGTCAAACGGGAGAAATCAATATTTCAGTTCAGTAGAGTATAATGTTACTTTCTTAGGATGATCAAAAAGACTGTCTGTTATAATTATTATTATTGTTACGCTTTCAAGAGAAATAAAATTTCTATACAGATTGATCTGTTTTCGTTATAACAGTTGTTTGAGAGAACAGCACATACGAAAAAATAGTACTAAAACGGTAGTTCCAGCGTCCCAGCGGAAGTCTATAGTCGCCGGAATGTTCATACTTCCGTCTATCCACCGTCCGTCTGTGTGTCTAAACGGGGAGCGCTTTTCATCAGCATGTTGTGCTTGTTTGAGTTTTCGTACTTTTGGCTCTTTTGTTACTGCTTCATTCAGTTTACATGTATAATGCATATTAAGAAACATTCGCGTCCATGGCAACTCCCCGCTCCATCACTAACCTAACTGATGTTCCCCCGGAGGAGACCTTTGCCCAAGGTCCATGTTTCGTTATATATAACAAGCATATAATGAAATCAGTGTAAGAGTGTCACTGGAGCTGGGACGCAGCATCTACTGAAACCTTAAATAACTATCCTGTCCCATGGGCGTTAGTCATATCAGAGACATAGAAAAAATATTCTATGTCTCTGGCCATACATATTATCCGGTACCAACGACAAAAGTCTAAGATACTGTACGACCGGTCGTAGAACGGCTGTTATCTGCTGTAAAAGCGCCATCTGCAGGAGAGTCTTTACCTAAACCTATAACTCCTTACGGCATTTAAAGCATTTTTACATTATGTTATTTATCTATACTTCTGTCAGATATACAAACGTTTTGAATGATATACTAAACAGATTTCCCCTATATACTACGCCCTTACCACGCTCGATATGTTTGCTGCATAACCAGGGCTTCAGTGTTTACCTTAGATACTGTTGTACCAACCAATCGATTTGGTATGCATTTAAGCGTTTGGCTTTACAAATTAACTTGCTCTCTCTTTTAGGCTAAGTCAATATAATGTGCTTGAAATCAATTAAACCCAAACAAGACGTGCCCGTGGTGAATGCTAAGCAGTTTTTCTGCACTCCTCTAACATTGCCAGGGTAAACATCAGGTTTCGAGGCGGAGAACTAAAATTCGTGTCAAACAAACAGACTCTAAAATTTATATAAGTACGGAAAGTAGTGTGTTGTTATTAATTACACTCAAAGAATGGGGATTGTTGACGGTTTTAAAGGTGCCGGATTATTTGCTAAAATCGCTTTAGCTCTTTTGGCCGTTTCTGCACTGTTTATATGGATTGCATACACATGCACAGGCTGGGGTGAAGAGAAAAATGGCACTCATTATGGGCTATGGCGGATTTGCACGGACAACACATTTACACCGGGCTGTGTTCCAACAGACGGATGGGCTAATGGTAAGACATTTATTAGTTAATGCCCAAAGTACTATGCACTGATTGTATGGATCGGTAGGAGAGAGAAGTTGAACGCTGCTGTGGGTACCTAGGGCTGTTGGTACCTAGGGTCTACATCAATGTTTTCCTCATCCTCATTTTCTGTTCAAAATGAACAAGAATGCTTCTAAAAGAACAAAACAAATTAAAAAAGATTTCTGCACGTGGTAATTAAATTTAATTATGAGCATAGAAATATTCTTTTTTCATTCAGTTACGACTATATGGTCAGAAACACTGCACCAGTTTGATTACATGTACTACGTTTGTGAAAGACGTTGGATATAAGGTTCTTACATATCGGATCGGCATTTCCAGTGATTTTATCCATACCAGAAAAACCGGTCTGGCACCTATCCTATGCTAGATGACTCGCTCATTACCAGTGACGGAACGTTATAAACATTGTGGCGTCACTTTCCCTAACACAACGTCTGCATATCGTTTGTTTTATTATGATAATGGATCATTTTGATAAATATGCATTTAGACATTTAATTTAAGGTGCAAGACGGCATGCAAAAGTTTATTTCATGAGACATTTAGCTCAGCTGGAAATATCCGTCATCTCGGGTAACTGTTTAGCGGGAACTCGGCAGAGCCTCGTTCCCGCCAAATCAGTTACCCTCTGTGACGGATGTTTCGATCTGAACTGCGTGCTCATGACAGAAACTATTATTACTACTCTATTTTTCGTTGATAATCGTTGAAAATCTCAGTTTATATTTTAGTGGTACGCCGGTAAATATATCACGACAGAAACTTTAGATATACATTGTCTAATTGCAATGAGTTGCACCATTTAATGAGGAACTAATCACATACCTTATGAATAACAACCGTGATAAATTCGCCGATATATCATTACAAAATTAAAAATCTATTTCTAATCTATTCTACAAATTGTTGAAAAGGAGTACAACTGTGTTGAACAGTCTTTATTACACAGTTTGGTTCATCTCGGCAAGTGCACTCGTACTATAAAAAAAACATTATCCCAACATTTGTTGACTTTCTCGATGCTGATAACCATAGGATACCAACATTTTGCAGCCGATAATTTTATCATAACGATTAATTACCACGGAAGTAAATCAAGTAGCGTAAAAAGTAAAATACGAGGGAGCCCACAACTGTTCTACAGTTACTATGATTTATTGGTGAAATTATCATACTAAAAACTAGTTAAACTGCATCTGATATTAGAACCTTTGAATACGTATGGAAACAAACAGAGCTTAACGAAAAAAGTCATTTGATTCAGTATACACTGCATATTTTATTGCTTAAACCGTTTAATACAGTTTTGATAGTGAAACACTTGCGATATTTCAAGCGAGCACACAATTGTACAATTCAAAAATAGAAAAAAACGTGTGCTTTATTTCAGACTGGTACGCCGCCTGCCAGGCGTTGGTGACGTTCGGCTTCTTTGGAATTAACGTGGCTCTCTTCCTGCTCATACTGTACATGTTTGTACCAAGTTGTCTGAAGAATGGAGAAATCGGCATGGCAACAGCTATTGTATGCATCGTTACAGGTAAATAAAATATAGTTTGAAAAAAATATCATTGTTCTCCTTCGAGGGTCAGAGGGTCAAGAGTTCGATCACCACCAATGACATGGCGGTTGTGTCCAAATTAGATCTAATCCCCAGCCTCTGTCCGTTTTAAGGTTGATTTCATTTGTAGTGAGCCTCGAGAGCGATTAATCTAAGTTTTAAAAAGAATAAATAAATTACAAAAAATAAATATCGAACGGATGATGTCTGTCGTGTGCACCCGATACAGTGCAGGGTAGAAATATAAGAGAGAAAGGCGAAAACGTCATTCTGATAAAAGAAAAGCAGACACATGACTACCTGTTTCTTACAACCTATATATTATCTTTTTAACTTGTCAAAAACATGAAAAAGATCAGGAGAATAGTCTAACATGATTCATTCTGCGATTAAGAAATAAAACTGAGTATATCAGTACGTACTTTAACATTGAGAAAGCGGACACGTCTCGGTTTTACACCAACCAATCCCTTTGTCGCAACCGCTCCCAGACATGTACCTTTAACTTTAACCCGAACCAAATACCGAAATGCTGATCATATCATTAACGCTGTATTTCAGGTATTCTGCTCCTACTCGGTGTGATTGTATATGGGGCCAAATTCGACGAGGACTTCATTGATTCTAAGGCAGGAGATTATAAACTGAGCTATTGTTTCGGACTCGCCTTTGTGGCCTTAATACTAGAGATTGTGGCGGGAGTTTTAGTAATACTGGACTCAAAGAAAGGCGGAACATCACCTTCTGCTTGATGACTGAACGTGCTTTTATATAGATTTATTTAAATTATGACAAGTGATTATTACAAAATTTATTTAGTTTAAACAGTATTTATTTCAATTTTTTCTGATATACATACATTCGATTGTTAAATACATATACACGATTGAGAAGTAAGTTGAAGCATCTTTTGTTATCTCTCTCCTGAAAATTGACATAATATAGTTACGTAAGAGACAACATATTTACTGAATTATATTCGAAAACAGGAAAATGAAAACAAAGCCAAATGATGTTTTAGGATTGAGAAGGTATATTAAATTAAATTCGTTTAAATTTAATTTAATACAAATATAGTGCCCCCCTCTCTCTCTTTCTGGCTGAAACAAAGGCTGGTCGCATCTTGAATAGGGCTTTTACTAAAACAAAACAAAAATAGGCAACAATAAAATAAATACATTTAACATCAGTAATGTTTGCTGTATGTTTAATGTATTCTGTGTTTGCTGTATGTTTAATGTATTCTGTGTTTGCTGTATGTTTAATGTCTTCTGTGATTGCTTTAAAGCTATATTCGTTGTCCACCAAAGGGAGACTGTTGTCCCCAAACAATAATGTCTCAATGGTAGGTTCCGTTAATGATTGGACCCTGGCCAATAACGCTCGCATTATTATGTGACCTATATACCGCGACATACAAATACTTCACCGCAGTGGCATAGAGGATTTTCGATAATATTCTTGGTAAACAAATGTCATTTAAAGAGCCAGTGTGCTCAAAATTAATTTATGTTAATGTGCTAATAAAACCTAATACATTGTTTTATTGTAAAATAAGTTTGCAATCGATCCATTTCCGTTGCCGAAATTCGGGGATCAAATCCCTCTGATAATCCGAACAGAGCGTCTCTATATATCGGAAGGCTGGGTTTAACATGATCGTTTACGCTGATTTTTTTTTTACAATAATAATAATAATAATAATAATAATAATAAATTCAGGTAACATGTACAGAAATATGAACGAATATTCATATGACCTAGTTTAAATACAGCCTTCTGAAGAAAAAAAAAATGATGCGCTCCACGTGCAATTTTAAGCGTCATATCAATAAATTGGCTACATGTCCTGAGCATGCAGTATTCAGAAAAAAAAATTGTAATAAGTAATCATAAAAATGTTTAAAATGGAGAAATTCAGTTTTTCTTTAATCCAGACAAACTTTATTTACATGCAAGCAGATCAAACATTGGGTTAATGCGTTTTAAATGGATTTTTTTTCTGTGTCATTAGAATCTATTACCTTTTTTCTGTCAATAAGTTGCATAATAGTTGATGACGGCCTAATACGTCAACACCTAAAAAATTAAACAGGTATATAATAGCGTGTAAACATCTATTATGTAAGTCTTTTTAAAATATGTTTACACTGCCGCTGAGGGCGTAACTGCACTCACACACACTTAGTTTTTTCTTTTCAGTCTTGTGATTTGAGCTTTCAGGTATATTTTATGAGGATGTGTGTTCTAAATGCATCAACTACTTGCAAACTATGACCAGGGAGGTATTCTTCCCGTTCAAGGACGTAACCTAACTGCCTTAAAGCCAAAAAGTATATATATTTGCAAGCATTTTTAACATTTACCGGTAACTAAGAAAGCAAATATTTGAATTATAGAAGATTGAATCAAAAAATTATTCAAAATCTGAGCGCTTATACCCAAAGCAAACATTTATTTTAGAGCGTTCTTCTCCAGTTTTAAAGGACCTCATTCGTAGGCAAGCCAAACACTCGACAAATCAATATGACATTGTTATTAACAATTCAAATTAAATTCCCATCAACGACCAAGTAACTTTAAATTTTGTTTTATAGATTATGTACGTATACAAACATATAGAGTTTAAGTTGTTACGCAAAGTATTGACTTTGGTCAGTGGCCATAAATATCAGATATGTAAAATGAAAGTTTTGTTTTGTCTTAGAATTAGACACACGTACAGAAACGGATCACTTGTAAAATGTTCAGAGAATTTAACAGATATTGAATAATTCTGGAAAATCTGTCTCTTTAGATAAGTGTTCATCTGTAAAGTTTGGACGTTCAACACATTGACCGTGGGTTCAATCCCCACAACATTTCAATAGCGTACGATTATTGAATAAAATCAATATACCGAAGTGATTTTAATACATGTCAGCTTGACTGAGTGTTCATCAAGGCATTCACTTTTGTTTACAAACCCTAATCGTGAAACGGTCGTAGCTCAGCCGAACGAATGGCTGGGTAACAAGTGTACTATGAGATTCTTACATGGCCTGTCGTGGGTGCCAGCACCGTCCCATTGCAGAGCTGACTGTGCACACACGAGTGCAAGATGTTATTTGTTTTATAGTTTCATCTTCCACATCCAGTGTGTCTATTAGACCAAGTGATGAATCAAGTGTAATATTGTGTGTGTTGTTCGCTTGTCACCTCTTGCTTTCAACCTACGCCGCGCTGGATAGCCTTACAAGTGAAGGGAGTCAAGTCCATTAACAAGTGACATACAGTGCCTCTTCGAGATACATGTTACAAACGCAAATTTAACACCTCGTGGTCTGAGGATGAAATGGTAATCTCAGAAGACGCCTTTTCCTAAACAAGGGGTCTTCTATGCCAGAAGGTGAGTTAACATGTCCTAATACAAATCACCAGACGTAGCTAAGGTTGGGTCCTCTATCAAATTCCCTCAAATGCTAAGGGGTAGGTAACCCCGGTAGAAAAAAATATATAGTCAAAGTCAGAGGTTGCGCTGTGTACAAATTGTTCTCCCAACATACAAAACGGATGACAATGTTTACGACAGGAATATCAAAACCATGAAATTACTTCGGTTCGATTTTGTGTGTTTTTTCGAGAGCCATGATTGGCAGTAATTTGACTCAGGACTTTGTTTCTTAATCAAGCTTAAACAAAATAGTTTAACGAGGATATGTCTTGAGATATAACACGTTATGACAGAACATAGAGTGATGTAAAAGAGAAATAAAATTAATTACAACAAACTGTAATTACAATTTCAATTTAACATTTAAACAGTTCACGACATTATATAATTAATCATTTTGGTTGTTGATTCATTGATATTCTCTTCAGTCTCCGATGTGTCGATCATGGAACGATTGCCTCATATTTTTATTAACTCGTTTCATACTATTTTCACCTCTTTAAATGTTCTCATACGGGCCATCATAATGATTTATGGAAGTAAAAGGGTGGTTTTGGTTGCAACTACTCTATCTCAATATAACTTCGTTGGTTCTATCAAACATAGAGCGAAGCTGACCACTTACAAATGTAATGTTAGCTGATGGTGGTTTATCTTTGTAAATTACAGTTATTTTTTATTTTGTGTTTGTTGTTTATTGTTTACCTTGGATACTGTTGTAATAGCAACTTGATCTGGTATAAAACTTTGCACTTTACAAATTCACTACAACTTGATGACTGTAACTACGCGTTTAATTGGCTATGTACAGATGCTGTTAGGTGGAAAGCAATAAAAAAGGAATAAAATTATATGTTAAGCTAAAATAAGCCATTTTTGTAACTGCAAGGTATAGTTTTTGACAAGATCGCAAACACTCTACAATTTATTAAGACATCAGCAGCAAAATATATGTTACATTCTTAAATCAAAAGTGGAAACATACAAGAAGACGTTTATTCTTATTATTTATTAAAAATTTGAGCTGGAAAAATAAATTAATAAAAAGAAAATATGGGAGTAGTTGATGGCTTTAAAGGATCGGGATTGTTTGCTAAAATGGCTTTAGTGTTTTTACTTATTTGCGCACTGTTTGTATGGATTGCATACACATGCACGGGATGGGGCGAAGCGAAGACAGGGGCAGCTGCGGGTACTCATTATGGACTGTGGAGGTATTGCTCGGACAACAAGTATACCCCGAGCTGTTTTCCAACTGACGGCTGGGCTAATGGTAAGACATATACTTTTTGTCGATGGTGCTTTTAGTCATAATGATATAACATTGATAATTTGTTTTTTTTAATTATTATTGAACAATCATTCATATATAGTTCGGTTTAGTTAATTTAGTTTTAAATTATGTTATTTGAATTTAGTTCAGTCAATGTCAATTTATTTGAGATCTGCTGTGAAGAAAGTCTGGCATTAATCTATAAATCCAAACAAGTACAGGTGTCAGTGAAAACAGTTGACAGAAAAATGTGCACTGTCGCACGGGAACGTTTTAGTTATGGAAATTCAAATATCAGCACTGTTATTTTTCTCATTCACTTAAATGAATAGTTACGCTTTTATCTTGTCCAAGCATAGCCCAAACGCAAAAAAAATGTAACAGCATATTTTTTTGAAATCTACACCATGCAGATGCTTACCCTTATATCAGACATAAGTCAATGTTGATTTTTAACGCACTACCACTGTAACGTCGTTTCTGATTGGTTACGGCGTTATATCGATAAGTGCGTTAGACATGTTAGAATAGCGAATATCGAACGATCAGTAATTATCGTGCATGTATATTTTTTTAGCATGGTGTTAGAATCGTTTAGCGCGGTTGACATTAGCGACAGTATATACAGTTTGTAATGGTTAAAACAGTTATAACGGCCCGGTTAAATCCGTCGCCGTTAACATACTTGCGACCATTAAAAACCGTATATCCAGTCGCAAATATTAAAATTACAAAACAGTTATCCATATCTGTTTTAACGCACAATGTTTTTAATTGCGATTTGTGCGACTATACATTATATGGTTAACATTTTTTATATTTGCGACTAACAATTATAGGGTTAACTGTTTTGTAAATATATATTATAGGGTTAACTGTTTTGTAGTTATGATATTTGCGACTGTATATAATAGGGTTAATTCTTTTGTAATTTTGATAATTGCTACTGTATATTATAAGGTTAACTGTTTTGTAATTTTGATATTTGCGACTATATATTATAGGGTTAACTGTTTTGTAACTTTAATATTAAACTATAACAGCCTTGGTGTATTTCATCTAACCAACCTGATGTACGATGCAATATTTCAGTCGCGAGTTTTAATTTGCTTTGTGCAGAGTTCAGTTGAGACAATATGATCGCGATATATTTGTTTTAGGTATATGTGTATGCAAAACATTTCTCCAGGGATTGCATAAAAAGGTAGACCATATGTGTAAGACAGTCTATTTTCAAACGAAGCAACATGTTAGTGTTGGACCCGTCTGCTGCATCACTGTCACATTGTCCTAACTGAACTGTATATTAAGAAAAATTAAAGATTCTAAGTCTGTTTTATTTTACAGACTGGTTCTCGGCTTGTCAGGCGTTGATTACCTTTGGGTTCTTTGGAAGTAATGTGGCACTTCTCCTGCATGTACTATACATGTTCGTACCCAGTTGCCAGAAAAATGGAGAAATTGCAATGGCAGCAGCACTGATCTGCATTGTTACAGGTGAAAATTTAAAATTATTAAAGACTTTTCAATCATAAGTTTTACACTAAGGCTTAAAGTAATTCATACTTTTTAGTGTTTACAGTGTATTCAAACACATTGGTACAAAGTGATTTTCGGTTTAACACAAAAATCATAAATCATCCCCACGGTTGCAATTTTACAATGTACTACTTGTAAACCGAAAAGAATGTGGCGTTGTATAGATTGAATCGAACAATGCAAGTATTTTTAACGATAAATTTATAATTTAGTGAAGTTAATTGTCCATTAAGTACACTTAATCACCAATGTTCACACATGTATTTGCTTGACTTCATACCAGTCCTAGCCGATGAAAGTAGCATGAAAATCAACCATTGTTAAAGACTATACCATGTTTAAACTAGCTCTAAATTATAGACATGGTTTTGAATTTTCAAATTATGAAGCAAAACTAATGCATTGGATCATATGGTTGAAAAACTATTTATGTATGTTTAATATACGCACAATATATTGCATTTTAGGTGTTTTGTATCTGATCGGTGTGATTGTTTTTGCTGCAAAATTCAAAGAAGACTTCATTGACCCTGCTGACACGATCCCGGGTTGGGGAGATTACGAGCTAAGCTACTGTTTCGGACTGTCCGTGGTGGCCATAATACTGGAGATTGTGGCGGGAGTTCTGGTTATACTAGACTCGAAAAAGGGCGGAACGTCACCTTCAGCGTGATAGATCGCACCATTGTAGCATTATATATTTAAATTTGTAATAAGAAAAACGTGTTGGTGTTCCCCATTCAGTCACAATTACGTAGTTGTTCTACTTAATAGTCGCATCATTGATGATAACGATGGTCTGTTTGGTCGATAAGATTAAATTATTTATCTAGCGCGAAAACCAAGCCTCGCTTTGACCATGGAACTGCGTCGGCCCAAACTATATATGGATTCTCATGTATAGGAACTGTCATTCAAACACTCAGAAATCACTATTTGGCATCTTCTTGAAATGTAACTTTTCTGATCGTATTTCTCATAGATCTATTTTCAGATATTTGTTTTAGAATTATCTGATAACAAGAGCTGTCCTTCATAAGTGACGAATGCCCCGAAAGAGGTGTCTCACAGTCCTCTACATGTGTTGAAACAATTGTGCCAAGTAATTTTAAAATCCTTCCATGCATGGCAGAGTTACAATCACTTTTAAACTCTGAATGTGACCCTGATCGTTGAGGTTGGGACGTGGTTCATGCACGCGACACATTGTGTTGGCGTGCTGAACATTTCTGCCAAGTTATTTTTGAATCAATCAATTCATAACAAAGTTATAGTTCGGACACGAATGCTTGCATATATAGCGTATTCCATTACCTTCCAAGCCTCGCACACGACACGTCGTCTTGATGTGCTGAACATTTGTGACAAGTTGTTTTAAAATCCTTCGTAGCATGACAGTTACAGCCCGGACACGAAAAAATTTAAGGGCGGACGGACGGACGGTGCGATTTCAATATGACATCCTTCGGGAGCATAAAACAGCTTAAATGTGACTGATGATATTTCTTAGCATTACGCCTTGATCTTAAGCTTAAACCTTTTATGCAGAAATTTGCAATTATTAGATGTTAATCTATGTTCCGTGTGGTTTAATTGATTTATGCATTTTACCCTATACAACATGTTTTAACTACAACTGTAGCAAATAAAAATCTCATTTAAAGTGGAGTTTTCTATTACATGAAAAAAAGAAATGATGGTGATAATTATAACAATAGTAAATTAAAACAGCTTTTGAAATTGAAAGCATAAATATTCTGAGAATGAAATACAAACTTTTGATATGTATTCAAAATTTGATTGTGATAGCATTTAAAATGGATTCAGGATTTTGTTTCTCAAAATGATGGTGTTATATGAAATATTCTACATACATATAAATTTGACCGTTTTGGAATCACCTTTGACATATGACTGTTCTATTACAATAGATTAAGTATAGTATAAGACAAAATCACAATGACAACACGTTTTATTAATGCTTATAAGTTAGTTTTCACAAATAGACAGAAGTCACGAGCTGTCTGTAAAAAACAGTCAGTCGGACAGGAAATCATAATACACAAGTGTAGAAACTAAATAAACGATTTCTTCATATTTGTGTATTTTATACGTCTCCATAGTTTAGCAGTTATTTTGCGCTTTGGAGGTGCTTATAGTTGCGTTTCGCTGTACACGTGTGTATTACCACTGATAAGTCGTGTAAATCTTATGATTAAACAATTGGGTAGTTCATTAAAATTCGGTCAGGATTTTGTTGAGTCAGATTTTGTTTGATTTGATCAAGGTCTTTCAAATTTGAAAGACCTTGATTTGATCTATTTGATTTTGTTGCTCTTAAAACTGCTCTTAAATGCGAACTTGTGACACTATTAACTGTAAAACCAGTGGCCGTCCTATGTTCAAAGTTTGCATCGTTAATACTAGTCAACAAATAACAACTTGAATGACAAAAAAAAGTCGAAAGTCCCCCCCCCCCCCCACATACAAGAAAGGATCCGAGGAAATTCATTACACTGGCGTCGCTTATTTACACATGTAAATGATACATATTTGCCCACCAACATCTTCCTACAGCAAATAATATCAATAATAAAAGCAAAAAATAAAAAGAGAAGACAAATGAAAGAAACAAAAAGCAACTACAGCAGTGACCTTGTCTTAAACTACGACAATCGAACTGAACGTGGATGTGCGTTAAACTTTGGAGCCTTTCGTAAAGTTAAAGCGCCCCTTGATCAAGGGAGCCAACTCGTATTGACTTTACATACTAACCTACAGTTTTGTCTGATTTTCAAAACCAACACATTTGTTTGTAAACAAAACCGGGAACAACGCAATAGCAATGGTCAATGAATTAATTAATCAATGAAAAAAAAGGTTTAGGTATCTACGTGCACGAACATATTTAGACTCATTATCTTTATATATACATACATAATGATACATGTACTGTTATAAACAAAATAGTGTAAATAGGTTCTTATTTTCGCTAAATTTCATGAATGAATCTCAATGAGAATTCAACAATTTTTCAAACGCTAGTTTGATATTCAAAAACTCATGACTTGTGTGGATCAAATAAAAAAATCGCGGAATAAACACCTTGCAAAAATATAGACGTTTACAACATACAGAAATTAAACACATTGAATGCAAACAAATAAAACAATGATACGAAAATGTATATATAAGCGTCAGAATTTAATGCTTATCCATTTCGTCTGGTTTTGACACAACTGAAAATCTATTTTGAGAGACCTACGTAGCGCTCTATTTGATCAATCCAACTGGACATGTGACACAAAGTTTGATGATAATTGGTCGACAGGTATCCTTTAACTCCATACAGCGGTTTTCTTCCCTCACAACACGTGCGATACGTAGCAAAGGGAGTTTGGTTGTTTTCGTACTTCCGGAGAGTATTTGACAAACGGCAACATTTCGTTTTATCTGGCGCATTCTAAGCGGCTTCAAAAGTAAACATCGCTGGGTTTGTAGAGGTTGGTTGAAAAACAAAAATCTACGAAGCTCCGTGTCTATGGCTATACACTCCTGCACTGGATTTATTCTGCAATGCAAAATTACAATAAAAAGCTAAAGATTGAATGATGAAGAAAAAGAAAATAGTTCTACTTCATTGTAAATAACTACATGTTTGCTTTATAGCCTCGAAAATAGAAGTACCACGACAACAAACGAAGGCTTCAGATAAAAGATTGGGCGACATGCTGGGACGGTTTCGAAAGCAAGAAAGCATTTGCCAGCGTTTCACATCTCTTAAAGGTCAAAACCAACCAGATATACTTTAAACACTAGAAGGTATACAAATCTTCGTAAGTTACCGGTAGTAAAACTCAAATGCATATAGATTTGGAAGTTGCTAAGTTGGCATGTGGTTTAGAAACCCACATTGGTTACCAACTTCAGCCTAGTGCAGCGTGATAAAAGAAATCCTTCACCGATTTATCAAGTTAAGGTCGGGAAAGGTGCATTTCTACCATGGTACCGGGAATTATATGCTCTTCGTATAGTAGGTTTTTGCAAAAAGAAATAAAGTGTGGTTAAATAAGCTGTTCTGCTTGCTCAAGTGTTTGCAAGCATTTAGAGGTAGTTTCCAGTTAAAAAGTCGGAAATTTGGATCGTCAGACTTTGGTAAGTGACTAAATTCTGTCTTCTCTACATGTAGAAACTGTTCGCTTCAACTCACCGTAAAACCAGTACTTTCTGACGGACCTATATATCCGCGTATCTATAAGGTTTGTGGTTCCTTTTCTTCTTGTAATATGCCATCAGTTTCAGCAAATGGCAAAGGGAATGCAAGATACGTCAATATGAGAGGCCAAAACGGCACAGTATCGCTCTACTGGTCCAACTGGGTTTAGTGAAAATCTTTTGCAATGTTATCAAAGAATGGCTTGACCCCAAAAAACAGTAAGGACCATCTTCTCAGTAAAGCCAAACATCCCATGAAGCTTGAAGACTGTGGGCCAAATAGATCTCAAGATATTGAGCGTAAAAAATTAGGTCACTGTGACTAAACCTTTGACCCACTAGCCCCAAAACTCAGTAGGGATCATCAACATTAACAGGTAACCCTCTGAGCAAATTTGATGAAATGTGAATGAAAACTGACCAATAAAGCATTATCAAGGAAAATCTAATGGAGGTCACTTTGACCTTGACCTTTGAACCACTGACCCCAAAGGGTATAGGGATCATCTGCACGTTGCAGAGAACCTTCTGAGCAAGTTTGGTGAAATTTGAAAGAAAACAGTTACCTGTATAGTGTAATCAGGGAAACACTACTGGGGGTCACCATGACCTTAACATTTGACCCACTGACCCCGAAAACAATAGGGATAATCTGTATGTTGCAGGGGGACCATATGAGCAAGTTTGATGAAAGTTGAATGAAAACAGTGACCTGATGTGTTATCAAGGAAAATATAATGGAGGTCCGTGACCTTGAACTTTGACCTACTAACCCCTAAAGCAATAGAGAACATTAAGATGCAACAGGGGACCTTATGAGCAAGTCTGATGAAAGTTAAATGAAAACTGTGACCTGTAGTGTTATCAAGGAAAATCTAACAATGGTCACTGTGATCTTGACCTTTGACCCACTGACCCCAAAAAACAATACAGATCATTTTCATATTGCAGGGAACCTTCTAAACAAGTTAGATGAAAGTTGAACGAAAATTTTGACCTCTAGTGTTATCAAGAAATTGCTATTGGAGGTCAGTGATCGTGACCTTTGACCCAAAAATTCACAAGTTGCAGGGATCAGCAAGTTTCATCAAAGTCAAAGTCAAAGAAAAATTGCAATCTGTAAAGCATTATCAGGGGAAAAGTTTACAGACAGAAAGACAATGTACAAACTACCATGGCATACAAATAAACTCAGCTGGACTTTGTTCAGGAGAACTTAAAATATGACAATTTCACTTTTCCATTTTCTTTACTCATCCCAGCAGCGTTAATTTGCCGATCACGTATGGGGTGTATATGTACATTATTTCTGCCTGGCCATCTATAAACTTGTCTTTATAGGTAAATTAACTTTCAACACTTTCGGCACCTGGACCCATGTACATACTTGGCACAGGACTTTATTCCCATTATCTCATACGCAAATTTCATAAACTGATATTTTGTTTTAAGAGCTATACTATGTCTCCTACACAACATTGCAGCTGTTTTAAAATATGCATAGTAAGATTATGTCAACAATTGTCGGTCAATTTCATACTGATGCTTCACACCAAGTTTCATGAAAATCCAATATGGGATTTAGGCAATGAAGTGAGGACAAGATTTTAAAGTGTCTGGTACCTGTGACCTTGACCTTGCACTATATAGCCCCAAATTGTAATATGCACAACTTCACGTCGTACTGATGCTTCCCTGAAAGATTGATGAAAATCCAAAAAGGTGTTTTAAGGATGAAGAGCAGACAAGATAATGCTGACAGATGATCACACAGACGGCAAGTGGAAAAACAATGTAACACAAATACACTCGAGAGGAATAGTCATGGCAAGTGGAAAAACAATGTAACACAAATACAGACTCGAGAGGAATGGTCATAGTTTAATGTCAAAATATTGAAGCACAGGCCTACCTCATGGGGTACTATTGGACTTCTCATAACTGATAAAGTTGAACAGTCATACAGTCTTTAGTGTGTTGAATATCAATCTAACCTGTTTTTATGAAGCTAACCACACAGGTAGGTGTCCTATATTATTTTACAAAACTAAGGATCACATAACACACATTTCCAAGAAAACCTTCACATGTGACCAACAGTTTAAGCACAGTCTACTGTAGATACACACATGAACAAGAGGCCCCAAATGGGCAAGTATTGCTCTACTGGACAGGCTGGACTGTTCAGAGTAAGTTTTGTGAAACTATTTTGGAATGTTATCAAAGAAAAGGCAACAGAGGTAAGTAGGGATCATCTACTCAGTAAAACCAATCATCCTATGAAGTTTGAAGACTTTTGTTGATAATTAGATCACAACATTTTGAGCTGAAATGATTTTCAAAATTTGGGTCAGTGTGACCTCTTACTTTCACCCACTGACCCTAAAAACTATAGGGATCATAAACTGATTGCATGCAAACTTTTCTCAATAAGTTTATTAAGGAGAAGCTAATGGAGGTCACTTTGACCTTGACCTTTGACCCACTATTCAGAAAGACCAATAATCCTATGAAGTCTCAAGACTGTCGGTGATATAGATCTCAAGATATTGAGCAGAAAAGATTTTCAAACTTTAGGTCACCGTGACCTTGATTTGACCAAATTTCCCGTAAAACAATAGGGATCATCTACAGGTTGCAGGGGACCTTATGAGAAAGTTTCATGAAATTCAGATGAAAATTGTAACCTGTAGTGAAATCAAGGAAACGTTGCGGACAGAACCACCATCACATTTAGCTCAGCTGGATTTTGTGCAGTAGAGCTGAAACCTGCCCACATCCTTTAGACTTCATGTCTTTACAAATTTATCAAAACATAACAATCTTGGTACAGTGTTGCCCAAGAAACATTTATGTGAAATAATTTCTGAAGTAAAACCAATAGCTTCTGAGTTTTCCTATAAAATCAAGTAATACAAAGTGAACCTTGGTGTATAACTTCGTCAAACTTCGCATGAGGGCTTTCTTTGTAAGAAGAGGTATTATCATAGAGTGGAGAGTGTCTTTAATCAGTTTTCAACACCATAAACCTAATCCACTGTTTTGTTCCTCCTGAAATTTCTCGATGGATGACAGGCAGTTGTATATCATGGAACACCATTACCACCGGCAATCAGTGTTTAATGGAGCACTTACTAACTTCCACATCACACAACATTTAAAACAAGACGAAGGTAAAAAGACCACAACAATGCAAGCAGTTTTAAGTCGTCTATTTTTTGAGTATTCCTCTACATCTTGATATTTTTCTCATTTTTTTTTATGAAAAAAATATACATGTGTATGCAAAATCTTTCACCAAACCATATAATGGTAACAATTATCATATGTGTACAAAAATATAGAACATGAAGCAGCTGGAAATAAGTTGTGCTGTGCAAGGCCAAACCAAATTATTTCTTCTGTATTAGTTACCTATTCATATTTTGCAAATTCATACAAAAAGCTGACCAAGTAATGTATTGGTAATAAAAAAAGTTTTTTTTAAATATAAACTTGACTCTTGTTAAATAATACTTGTAAAGTTTCAGTGTTAATTTCATTTAATTCAGTAGTTTGAAAAATTACGGGAAAAAATATCATGCAATTTATTTAAAGTCTTCAAGTGGATTTGAACAGCATCAGATCTCATGAGCCCAGCCTCATCACCTCATGCTTACATGTACCACTGTACCCTGCTCTTCCCTTCTCCCCCGAATAAAAATCCCGACAAATTTGACCAGGTTTCGTGAGTTTTAAAACTTAAATTATGAGAAATAAGATGTTTCGGCCTTGTTCAGCACTAAAATATTGCAACAGAACATTGTATTCAATCTTAAGTTCTATTTTCATTTTCCAATAGAATCAGCTAAGCTGACATTCTGCAAATTCATCAGAGAGTAAAGTATATGATTAACACTTTTAGAAATGTATTTGTATGGAAAACTATACAAATATAACAACAGTAAAGTCAATAGGTAATATGTCTGAAAATAGAAACTGACAGATATTATAAAAAGGTCATGCAAATACAATAAAATTTGTAAAATGAATATGAAATGATGTGTTGCAGTCTGTATTCTGGAATAACTATATATTTGTGGCACACAAGGAAATGTCGTCAACAAATTGCTTTTTTTCCCCCTCTTATATCTTGGTCAAGGTAATTAGTTCTTCGTCTCATTTAGAAAGAGATATATAACTAATAAATTGTGTAGTTACATGATTATATCACCTGTAACTGGCTAGCTGAAAGGGTCAACTTTTTGCTGGCAAGTGTCAAAGTCGATTCGGATAGGATTCTTTGATATTCTGTTTATATTTTGTAATTCAACAGGTGACATGCATACAAACTTTGTCCCAAGTTAAAAGATGTGCTAAAAAAATCAATATCAATGCCATATAGTTTAACCTTTAACATCATAGATTTAACATTAATTTACAAAAACTCTTATATGTACATGTATATGTTTTGAGTACAGACTTAACATGTCACGTCAGGTCTATGTAAGCTCATATCTTGAAAACTTCTTAACAAACCTTAACAGAATATTTACCTCCAGGATTTGTAAAATGTTGATGCTTTCTTTATAACCAAAATGGGGCAAAAAAACACTTAAAAATCCATTGCAAAATGACTACATTTCCATGTATGCCAGAACTAATTTCAATAAAAAATGATTTAAGCTGAGAGATTTTGGCAACAACTGGCAATAAAAAATCTTTGGTTCCATTACATCTACTACAAACTGTTTTCTCCTTTTGTTGGCTGGCCGTGAAATACTGAAATCTTTTCATCTATCTTTTGACACTATTTTTTTTTCTGAAAACACAAATATCAAGTACTTACCATAAAAATGTTCTAAGTTTATACACTCAGAAACAAAAGCAGGCAGAACTGTTTCAAGGTCAGTCCTAGATATGTACTTAAAACACATTAATTAAATTACTTGATTATCTATTGCAGCTTGCAATTTCACAGGGATGTTATCAAATAATTTCATGATTTTAATCTCTGCATTTGCCCTATATGACATGTTCGACAGGAAATGGAGTAAAATAGAGACATTTTGGCAAAAATTTGTCTGAAGTCACAATTGTTCATGATGAAAAGTGATAGAAAAGGTAATTTAAACCCTATTTTCACCATTCTGCTCTGGGGATCATTTCTGCAATGAAAATCTCAATAAATGCAGCATGAAACAAACTATTGCATATATGCATTTTCTTAAAATGTCACCAATGACAATACTGGGGGAAACAAAAATACTTTCTTAAAATTAGCAATAACACATGGATGGCTTGGAGCAATATTACTGTAACTTCATCAAAATCAAAAGTTACAGCAATTTTGCACTTCCCCTTCCATATCATAACAATATGACAACAATAACAAGAGATAGAAAACATGCGCATTCCTGATACTATTTACAGATAAATATATGAGTGTGAAATATAAAAATATCAACTAACTACATGTATATGAAATAGATCTATTTTAATATGACTCTGTGCAAGATGCAGCACTTCTTTCAAGAATTAAAACGTAACAAGAGGGGGGTGGGGGAGGGGCATGTTGGACAATATTGCTCTACTGGATCAAGGGAACATCTGCAACACATGAGAAGACCTAGTAGATTCACTTTGAGTATAAAGATCTGTATAAAATAATTCCTGTGTGAGCTTTATTGCATTCCCTTTAAACATCAGAATTTCTGGATGTTCGGCACATATGTGAACTGTAATATACACATATATTGCAGTCAAGATTCATGAAGACTGGGCCAAATATTTGATATTCCTGACATTTAACCTAGTGACCTAGTTTCTAACCATATCTCTGGCATTTTTGCAGGGTAAAGTGAAAACATAAATGGATGGATGACGGATAAAAAGCAGTTACAATAGCTCGACAGTACGCACTTTGTGCTCATTGGCTGATGATTAATGTAGTTAAACTCTAAAAATTACATTAAATGTAGTTTTTAAAAAGAATTGTACTCCACAGAAGTTTAAAGGCTGTAATCTATGTTTCACAAGAATTGCTCATTTTTGTGTGCTTGCAAACTAGATAAAACTGCATGACTGTGTATATAAACAAATATTTTTAAACATTTAGCACATAGTTTCACTAATTAAAACAAAAGTTGAGCAAGGAAATATTGACAACATCACTGACCTAGTTCTTGACCTCCCATGACCCAGTTTCGAGCTTGACCTACAGATCAACAAGACATTCCTACAGATTCACAGTAATTGCTCATTATGAAATAAGGCTAAATAAGTGATCAAGCATTCATAACAGCTCACCATGGGCTACATATGTTACATATAATATGTGCAAACAACTTTGCTTTATCTACGAGTGACTTCAAACATAATACAACTTATAGTACATGTACACAGATGTTTAAGTAGAAAATATCCTGACCGGGTAACTATAAATACTAACGCAAGGGCATTGTGCTTACGAGTGTTGAACTACCTAGAGAAAAAGAGAGAGAAAAAAAACTATCCCCTATCACTTGGCAAGATCATTAAAGTTTAAGCTAGCATGTTTCTTTTACATGATATTTCTTTTACATGATACATGTGCAGAGAAAACCTGACAACTTTAGTCTCATACAGACATATGAGATTCATACCATACAATATTGAGCTAAATCCTACGTGACATCACATGAACTGTTGATACTGTGATATTTTCCTTATGTACAGGCACAATGGCTCCTCATTCAAGTGCTGGTTCCCGGCCAACTTTCACAAAAGTTCAGGTTGGGAATTTCTTATGACCTTGTCCCAGACTCACTATGTACAGTACTCAAAAACTTGAAAAGTTGCCAAATTCTCCATTTCTTTACCCTTTTATCAAAGAATCAAGAGAAAAAAATGAATTTGTATGGAAAAATGATACAGATATTAATAGAGTAAAATGTATTTAAAAAACACTTACACTGCATTATGTTATATTGTTTCATATCACACCAACCCAAAATAAAATTGATCTTTCATTATATTGTCTAAAAGTTTATTTGGAATTTTGAAACCCATATGTTAATGGTTACGAGTTCCAAAATTAAAGATGACAATTTATTGCTGTAACTTCTGAGAAAGAAAAGACACCCTGTAAACCGACAGAAAACACTCACACACATGTACCAAAGAATAAATTCAAAATTAAAAGCTAATTATGTATAAATACTTTTAACACGTATGATTGGTCCATCATTTATACTATAAAATGGCAGTATAGCTGTCAAACAATTTATTTACCTTTCCTGATAAACTTACATATTGTCCTCATTTTTTCAGGTGTTAGCGATTAGCGATTTGGAAGAACGGATATCTGTAGTCTTGAAATGTATTCTAGCATAAAATGTATTGTTTTTTTGCCAATTTTGATGGTGTTTTAACAGGAGGAAAAGCGTGTATTAACAGGGAGATTCTTTTATAAACCGTTTTCATTTATGCGCATTACAAGGCCATTATAAACAATGGACCCGTCTTCTAAGTAATTCATCAAGCACAGCGTCAACAGTGCTGGGCTAAAACCGCAAGTGACGTCGTAAATATGAGATAAACAACATGGACTTTGTCCCATGCATTGTTGAACGTCTTACCAGTGAGAGCCTTTCATTATTATTTTCATATTTTTATGCTAGAATAGCGTTAACGAACACCGTTTCATTTTATAATACCTTCAGAAACCCACGGGATATGTTGGTGTCCTTGCCCTAACAAGCTCAGGTACAAACCATCCCTCAGGATTCTGCAGGTGTTATAACACCAAAAAAACATGCGTTAACCCTACACTTTAAATAATTAAATTTGTTGGAACCTTTTGAAGTTGTAGCCTAGTTTGACTTCAGCTTTTGCAAACAATCAAAAGAAAATAATAGCCTGCAACAAAACATACAATGGGTGTTCGAAATATTTCTGAAAAGCAGTCATATATTTTTTATCTATAGATTTACTTAGACAATAATTTAACTTTAAAACTGTTGGGTATGATAGTAACTTGCACACAAACTTTAACCAAATAACAGCCTACATGAAAAACTTTAACCAGAATGTTTAAAAGTCAAATAAGTGCCACAATTTGAAGTAAATTCAGTCAAGAGTTAACTAACTTGATTGTCTGATATTCCTGAAGACTTTAATGAAGTTTCAAATCACTCCATTCAGTGGTTACTGTGTTATGTGCACGATAGAAGCTTGCATGCAAAACTTGCAAAAAAATTCTAAATCCAACTAGAGCCAGAATGTGCATTAACTTCAAGCAAGAGTTATCTAACTTGCTTGTCTGATACCCCTGAACGCTTAAGCAAAGAGTCAAATCAAACCTGAGATCTGCGCATGATAGTACATTGCATAGAAAACTTTAACCAAATGTGCAACACTGAGGTGGATGCAAAGGTGACTACAATACCCCAACGTACTCTCCAAATAGTCAAGCTAAAAATGATAGAAGCACAAGACAGTCTTCCCAGAGCAAGTTTTGGAACAGTTCATATAAAAAGAATAGGTTTTCTTTGAAACTGTTCCGCTAAAGTCAACACAACTTTGCTATAGCGACGGACCATAAAATGGCGTTACTTAAAGGTATCATGAGTAAATTGCATATTCTATAATGTACATGTATCTACTATCAAAGTCTGAGCAATTAAAGAGTTTCTGGAAACTTTTTGAACACCCCTTGTATATAGAGTTAAATACATGCATAGAAGAAACCAACACTGTACACTGTCAACCCATAAATTTGCACGATAATCCTGTTTGCTCAAGAACAGAATCCGTAAGAATTTACAGTGATATATTCTGTATGTAATAAATCTTTCGGCATCATCAAGTTCTATATCTACACGAGTATAAATTCAAAAGATAAGTGAAAATTAGGTCATAAAAAAAATCTTTGTGATTCCATAGAATGATAGATGAAGATAAAGGGAGAAAAGACAGCACTCAAGGACAGTGCTATTTACCTATAAATATTGAAGACGAGAAAAAACATTCATTGAAACTATTAAATGTAGAACAATGTCATATTAGAAACATTGATGCAACAAGACAATGACATAACAGAACAATGACATATTAGGACAATGACATAATAGGACAATGACATAACAGACCAATGACCTGACATGACAATACCGGGATAGCACAAGTACAAAGTAATAGCGGCATAAATTGACCCTCATACATAACATAACATAACAAGAACTGTACAGAACACTATAAAATTTAATCTAGTACAGTACAAGTCATACAGTCCATCTGTGATCTATGCAACTTTTATCAAGGGCCAGCATCTTGTTTATCTAATGAGCCAAACAACATTTAACCCGGAAAGTTGTTTGTAATAAATATGATGAAACAATGTTCAAGAAGTGTCATGGGACCATGTCCGACTTGTTTAGATCAGCACTGTCTATGACCAGTGACATTTCAGCACTAAAGGGGGGCAGGGGGGGGGGGATGAGATGAGAAT
>JAUMHA010368102.1:0-13564 GCA_032359765.1 Saxidomus gigantea | reverse complement strand
GTCAGTTCACGCTTGGATAAAGATAGCTGATAAGACAAAAATCCAATAATCGATAGCGCTCAACGAGTGACTTTTTGGTGTAAAGGGAAACAATCCATTTGTCCACAGGCCCTATAAGCAAGGGGCAATACACTGTTTACAATGGCGCTCCATTTCTGGCCATGTTTATAGTGTAAATGCATGAACATTGTTCGTGGAAATTTTGGTAAGACATATCAATATTTGATACATATCCACTCAGTCCTTGACAGGCTCAGCAAACTTTATGAGTACCATTGCAAAACAAACACGATTGAACAATAAACTCTATAAATAGTTCAAAACCAATAACTTATAAAAGCTATCTACTTTGTCATATGTTGCTCTACACAACTCCGTTATATTGATTACAGTCTTGGTTACAGTATTCAAGAAATAGGTGGAGGCCTTCGAGACATTAAAATGTATTGCAAGGTTTTCACTATTTCTAATCCACGACCTCATACGCAAGTAGAGCTTGACTTTTTAAAGTTACAATTTCTTCGACTGTGTAACGTATGTTTCATTCAGTGTATACATTTTGTTTTGATGTTCATGTAAAACTTGTATTAATATTTTGAAACCTATTTGAATTGCTTGCCAATTCTTTACCGTTTATGACTCTACTAGTATATAGGACATACATTTTTCATCAAGTTTATAAAATGACTTGATACAAATCCTACTTTACCGACTTTGTTAATGGTTCTATAGTTAAATATAAAAATAAACTCAGCTGATGTTACTTTAATGTTGTTGTTGTTGTTGTTACTACTGGGTCTGCTGGTGCTGTTCTGCATTCAACTTGTTAATACTGATATCTCATTTTTATCAGAGAAATGCATTATGTACAAAGGTTATGTTCTTCAATATGTATGTTGTATTGGTCATATATAGATGAATACACTTTTGCTTATAAAACCTGGTATAAATTGTATATTATTTAAAGGGGCACTCTCTACATCTAGCAGATTATACTCTCGAAACATAGATTATGTGTTCAATTAACGTAAAATGCTAAATAAATACAATTTCAAACAAGAACATATGGCAAAAAATGCCTCATTTTACCACAATTAATCACTATAGAGGTTTTTTGTAATAAATCGCATCCACCCATTAATTTTACAACAACAACTCCACATAGATTATTATATGGTTTACGGTACTGCAGCATATTTAAAACCTCTGATTCTATCGTTAATGAATGGGAATACATAGCTGAAACTTTTAGGTTATGTTATAATATTTCCAAGATTCTATTATTTAAGGTTTGGAGATTATTTAGTTTGACATCAGTTATAGGGTGTGCCCCTTTAGGTCAGCTACACAAACAAAGAAGATGATAATAATGATAATGATACTGATGGTGATGAGGATAATTGCTGAAATTGTTGTTATTATTGTTAATCATATAAAAATGTTACTGTTCTTATTTTTGTCATGCGGGCGGTAGATGTGAAAGAAAGATTCTCCAAACAACTGTACGGAAAAGTCTCTCGCAGCCATTTTGATTAACTTTTCTGATAGAGGAAACATTACATGCCATGTTGTTTTGACATTCTTTTTTTTGTATACTGTGAATTTTATTTCTGTAGATTTACAGTGCTACAGTCCAAAAGACACATATTTTTTTCACTTTAAAATATGACAATGAAACAACATCAAAGGCAAGTAATATAATAGGTTTTATTAAAAGGACCAAACGAGTGAATGATATGACTTTAAGAAATAATGCTTGAATTGACATTGGGTTAGGTTTGTCATATTTAAAAACCTACAGTCTTAGCATTGTGTTTTGTATGATCTAGCGCTGAGACTGATTTGTTCAAATATACAAACTGAAACATTTTATGTTTCAATAAACTGTTCAGGACGTGATCAGAGTCATTAGATATACATAGTTGTACAGTTACACGTTCATATACTTTGTAAAAGGGCATATTAAACGAATATCAATGCTTATTATATACAAAACAAGGCGGGAAATAATAATAATACTCGAAATTATTGTTTCTTTTCTATTGTTAATGATAATAAACCTTCGATTAAACAATAATTCTTTAAAATGAACTAATATTTAATCGATGACCTATAAACCGTATTAAAATATTTCAGAAGCAAATAAAGATTTTCCTATTTTATTAGAAATTGCACACACGATTAAACATATTTTCTACTACGGCTTGTATTATGTAATGTTCCACGTGGATATGCCATTGTTCGGTTGATACTGTCATGTCCATACTCTCAAGGTAGATAACTCTATCATTTATATCTTTAAATTCATTGTATAAAAACTCCTGGTAAACGTCTGCGTAAGCATCTGGCATCCAGATCACGTGAGCGCTTGCTTTTGAAAAGGAATAGGCATGGGGACCCTTGATTATAACATGAACATTTTTATTCCTCTCCAGAATATCGATAATTCCCTTTTTCATGTCTTTCAAAGTCTCGTAGAAAACATGAGAATGATAATTAAGAACGTGTGCATATATGTGTAATAAAATTATCGTTTTGCTTTGGTCTTGTATTTCATTGAGGTAAGCACTGAAAGATTTAAAATAATGTATTGGCGTATTTCTTGTGCAAAACGGAAGTGGATGAAGTTTCCAAGTGAGGCTAAAATTCAATGCAGCATTAACGCACACAGCTGGTCGGTGTTTTCCACTTGTTGACCACGTATCTGTGATCCATTTACATGAAATTTGTTGTTCGATGTTATAAAATATCTGTCTCGTTGTGGAATCACCTATGAGGATCACATTTGTGTTCTTAAGACATTCTTCTAGTTTATCTGGACTGAAAGTTGTCCGGCAAGACTTGCATGTCCATTTGCGCTGATAAAAGTATCCAGTGGGTGAGGTTAGTTCCCAAGTCTTGCTGATATCATCACACTTTCCTGATGGAACAAACACACTCTGATTGTCAGCCCCTGTAATTGCCATATAAACAGTAGTTATATACAGTTATTGTACTGTTCAAAATGACCAAATTTCCAGTTGGTCGACAAAGATGCTTTTAATATAAAAAAGTGTTTTAAAAACTTGTTGAAATAAGTAATGCCGAGTTACTTCTCACACTGAGTGGTAACAAAATAAAATTATACCTCACAAATAAGGTGGATTTTAAATGTTTGACAAGGTTGTTGAAATAAGTAATTTACCATGCCAATACTTTTGAGTGCTAACGTTTTTTTTTCTTTCTTTTTTTTTTCGTTTTTTTTTTAATAGTCTTTTTGTTTTGTATACTGTATATTTTCTGACGAAGACATAAAGTAGAAACATGTAAATTGAAAACTTCGTGTTGTCTTGATTTTATTTATACCAACACTAAATTGTGAAATCCTTCCCTACCTTTTATTACTGTTAATGTTAAATTTGAAGCTATTTTTCGGGCAGTATAATTTCTGAAAAAGACAAGGAAAATATATATATTTTTAGATATAACGATCTTAAGTCTAAATGCAAATCTATAACCCAGTAATTAAATGTTCATATCTATCACTAACACATGCCTAATTGTGCTGAAAGAAACGGACACAAATATAAATAGAAACGAAGGAAATTCTTTGCCAAATTACAAAGCAGAAACGAAATAATCTTAACGTTCCGTACATAACAATATATGCCATATACATTGAGTAAAAAAGTACGTTTACCTTTCACTAATGGATTATTATTCTTCTTTATCAAAACTATTCTCATGGAATAAACTTAGATCTACTTACAACAGCATTAATTCATTCGCCATACTAGATAACTTTAGTTTTTCAAGTTCTGTGTACCATAGATTCTGGTCCGCTGCCATTGTCCAGTCTTGACATAAGAGTCGCTGGTGCCTACAAGGGTAAGTTGAATCATATTATAGATATTTTTCGGCTTTGCTGAATAAACTGGGTTTTGACCTACTTTCTGGACCAATCAAATGTTACGAATGGAAGCGCAGCGAATTTTTATTCGACTCTCATGGTCACGTGGTCGCTTCATTGACACAATGATGAAGCTGCCGATCTGAAGAGAGACTGCATATTCGACCGCCTCCATTGATTACTTTCCGGGATCGATGTTTATGTATATACTAAAATGTACCTCGGCTAACGCCGTTCATCTTTTTTTTAAAGATATTTCTTGTTTCCCATTTTTCACTTTTTGTTAACTCTAAACAAACCGTATCGCTCTTTACTTTTTGACCACGTTTTTGTCCCAATAGTGGTCACATGACTGCAGAGATCCCAATAAACGTGATTCGAACCCGAGACTCCGGGCGAGGTGTGAAAAACCATACCTGTAATCACACTGAAAATATTTCTGAGACACCGTAAATCACATGTTTGTATATTTAAGATTACCTTGCCAATGTACTGTGCCCTATTAAAATGGAGTTAAGAACAGTAACATTAATATATTTGCCGGAACTTACGGACTTACAATAGCTTCAAGTTCTGCAGAGAAACTATTGACCATAACTATTAATCTACCACAGTTCAGATAATTTCCAATTATAATGCTATTTGTAGATGCGGTATAATACGACACGTTCCTGTCTTTTGTGTCAGCGAGAAAAGCGAACTAAAAATCCAAGAGTTCGAATCCCGCGCCGTATAAAAAATATGATGATGGAAAAAGTATTGTATCCTTGGGCATGCCTCACAGAAACTTTCATCCCAAGAAAACGATGACTAATTTTATAAAATGCTGGAGTGGAGAGGAATAATGACACGTCTACTACCTTGCCAATAGACCAGCTTTTTGGTGATGACGAGGACTCGAATCGCGCGATTTCAAAATTAAATATCTTTGATCAGACTAATGTAACAAACCTGGGTTTTCCGCAGTACCAGGGTCTGCCGTAATTTTCCTGTGTAAAGTTACATAACTCGCTGTATCCTGGTACTTGGTTGTCATAATTGCACGGCGTCTCTTCAACTATTGAAGGCTCAACCGGATGGGTAAATATTGCTGTGTTCATAAGCACCGGAGGGCACATATACCTGTATCAGAAACATGTGTAGGTGTTGATAGGGTTTTAGCAAATTTTAAAAAAAGATATGCATACAACATAGTAGCTCGCGGTCGATATAGCACTTTTAAAAGTTTGAATATGCCTATTAACATTGGTATAAGAACCCTATAGCAAATTGTGTTCATATTTCCCAGGATCAACTTCTATAATGAAGCACCCGATAAGATTAAATCCCGATCGCGAGCGCCTACGGCATACAACACAATTTATAGTATATGAAAGACGGATGTGTAGCTAGATTTTTCATAGTAAATATTTTCTTTATACAGTAAGAAGGCGCCGAATGTTAAAGGGTATGAACACTATTTAGCCTCGGAACCCTTCACTTACTAGGCGTTTCCTCTCCGGCTGACATATTCGGGTGCTTACACTGAACCGATTTTCTAAACGTCCATTTGATAAGATTCAGTTATAAGAAATGTATTTTGTGTAACGACTTAAGATTTAAAACTCCAGAGTCTATCGAATGTTACTCAAAAAGTGACATTTCACTGTCACGGTTGACCGCGCGAGACGATGACTACGTCGTACGAATTGCGACTTTGGCTCAAAGATCGCGTGTAGCGTGAATTTAGCGCTTAATATTATTTCAATGCAATAAAATATGTCAATTTTTGGTAAAATTCGATAGAGCACTATGTATAACCCGGAAGTTCTAAATTTTAAGTCGTTACACAAAATAGCTTTCTTATAACTGAATTTTATCAAATGGACGTTTAGAAATTCGGTTCAGCGTACAAATTGTGTCCCCACCGTACCGTGACATGTTCATCAGGAAAACAAACATAAACCTTGTTTTTCTTATCAAATATGTTACTGAAATATTGAGTGTAATCGACTGGTCGAGAAAGTATAACTACTCTACACTCATAGTCTCTTATAACTCTATATAGAGTGGTCATTTACAAATGTGTTAGTCATATAATATATATGATTTTTATGATAAAATTTGTAATGTAAATGAAAGAGACTTTTATAAAATATTTGAATTGAAATGATTTCATAATTAACATTAGTTTGGAGATAACAACAAATTGTGTTTGATATATATATGAACTATTGTCCAGTGAAAAGACGAAGATCCGCTTTAGGCCTATTGTATGAAATATGTGTAGATGTATATACCACAGTTGTCCTACTTCTTGAAGTAGCCCAGCAACTATACTTACAAATGTGGAATAAACAGTGATATTAAACAAGCAAATGTTTGTATGAAACATGAGACATAGATTACTCTGTTATAATACATACGTCATTGACTGTACTTACATGTCCAAAGTATTTACTTAAACTTGATCTTATAGGAGATATTTTAGAATTACTTATTGTAAGGGCAATAAGTTCGTGTATGTACGGTATTGTTTAGCTATCGTTGTTATTTCCCTTTGAATTTTTGAAACATTATCCTTATGCCACTGTATGGCTGGGTGGGACCGTGGTGCCATAATAAATTGAGAAAACTATTATTGAGCAATGGAGTAAACTGTTTCGTACATTTCGATTTTCTGATTTTTAATACTCTAAAACACTGGGAATTTGCTGAAAAATGTCTTATACATCAGTTTCATCAAAATAATTCTTTCATCAAAATAATAGAAGGAACCACCCTGTTTATATTTCTGTAGACATGTGAAGTGATATTTATAATCAAACCATACTGTCTTTAGTAAAGTCTATTACTTTTGAGGATTTCAACTGTAATGTGCAGTCTATTACCTCAAATGCCTAAATGTGCTGAAATTGTCTTTTATTTTGTTATTCAGTCAAATAAATATATAAAGGAATATGCCTTAAACGCTATAACTTGTTATATACCGTCTTTTAAAAGCTGTCGCAATCACCTCGCGTGGTGAAATAATAGCGGCTGTTATTTCCGGCTGTCCTTCCCAGAATGCCGTGAAAATAGCGGAATAACTTCCGTCTCTGTTGTCTATGACCTCGGCAGCTGAACTGGCACCAAGTGATGGCTCCTTCATCCATATTCTAACCTGCAATACCAGTATCAACGTATCATTTCTTTTGCTCCGCCCCTATGGTCACATGGCATAGGTACTAATTTAATTATAGGCTTCTAATGGGTTATGCCACATGGCCAGCATGCGAAACTTGTCAAGAAAGCGATGAAGGTCTACATGTTCACATGAGAACAAAAACGTGTTTTAAATTAAACCATTACAGTAGCTTGCATGCAGATACTTTTCTATTTGATCAGCGTTGATGAGAATGGACCCGGTGAGAAAAGTTGATGCTGAGAGAATAATACTTTCTTTCATGAAATTAAAGCTGAACATACTATAACATGACCATTAACTAGTACTGTTTTAGTACACGTATTTAATTCACGTACAAAAAACTATGATAGATATAGTTAATTAAGCGCTCGGAGGATATTGATTATTGATTATGTGCATAAAAGAAATTCGCCACTATTATACCCGAGTCATGACCTAAGGGGCATAACTCAAAACATGTGAAAGAAATGACATGACACTCAGAGAAGAACTATTGAGTACAGTATCATAACTCATTAACTTTAAGTGACATATTACAATGTATATTCTCTGTTTGCTTTAATTCATTTAAACGTTTATTTATCGAGGATTGACCGCAAAACAGTTGTAAATTGCGTCAACCCTCGTTAAGTAATTGAAAGAAGTGATTTGAAGATGTTTAGAGATTATTTAAACATCAGGAGACACACCTCTGCTAGCAAGGCGCAAAACTACATAAACATCCAATTAATATATGATTACTGACCAAATCACCGCCCGTTTTCTTCCTAATACCGTGTCCATCATACAGCAGTACCCGCACTCTAACAGTGTCACCGATTTTCGCGACATTACTCCCGTCAATCCAAATCCTTGAATACCGTGGATCTGCCAAGTCCAAGGCATCCCTGACTTCTGCGTCGTGTATGTACCTTTCCTCTGGCCACAAACTGCCCTTTGGTGCTTTAGGAATTCTGGTACAGTTTTCGTAGATAATGACAGTGTCAAATGTCGTCTGCTTTCTGTAGGGAAGGACATCTCGCAGACTTATTCTGTAAAAATATGATTTAATACAATAACAAAGTTACAATTATAATGACATTTCTGCTTTGAAAACTGGCGTGTACCAGACAAGGCAGTCTTTAGCAGTAAAATTAATAATAACTACGTTTTTGTATATACACACGAAATGGCAACATTTTAGCCGAATGCAACAACCACAGAAATTTCTCCGATTATAACGTGACTAGTGTTGCAAATTTCTACACTGAACCAGACCACAACAAACAGAATAGCAATCTATGAAATTAAAGAACCGGTAGTCACACATCTTAGTATACATGTATATTTATTGTCTACTTATGCTTAAATGTGAGGCTGAGCAAGAAGCAGCTATTTGGTCTGCTATGTTGGGCATACTAAGCTCTTTTTCTTCCAAGTATCTGGGTTGATTGATAAAAGTATCATTTTGTATTTCATGTACCAACATTCCTTCAAGGTGTTAACCTCGGATTTAACCTACTTACTTCATTGTGTGTTTGTTCGGTACATTATTGCGTATTCGTGTTTGTGTCTTTGGTGTTCTTAACTAGACCATTGCCTTGTCTACATGAGTGCGTGTTGGCTGTATTAAGCTAGCTTTTGACCGGAAGTTGGTAACATTTCAACCGCAAATGAAATGACAAGTAGAATGTATAACATTTTTAGATCGAAAAAAAAAGACTTTGTATGGATAATATCGCATGATAAGGTTCAATAAAATACTCTTGAATTTTCAGTCTTTCATAAGTGGTTTTAAAATTTTAGTACATAAAAAGTTTATAGATATTAATACAATATATACAATATTCCAAACTAAAGTTAGTTGTTATATACTTTCTCGACAAGTGACTAACGTGCATTTTGCGTAAGATTATGTCACAATAAAGACTTCAGAAAATGTGTAAACGGCCGGTTAGCTCAGTTAGCCCGTTAGGCGAAGGGTCCAGATCCCGCGTCCATGTTAGGGTGCAATTTTTTTCTCACCCTGTGACATTTTGGGCCTTCTTACTGCATAAAGATAAAATTTGACAGGAATTTTAAATGAAATCTAGCTACCCATCTCTTTAATATATTTTAAATCACGCCGACCATCTTTTTTAAAGATAGATTCTACTGTAGTTCTTGTTTCAGTCAGTGTCGTCTTGTATTATATATAAAACTTGTTGCAGTGTAGCATAGAAGTCACTCATTTATCGGTTATGTGTGCAACCTTGATTTTTAGGCTGACAGGGTCTAAAACGTTCTTACTTTACATTGCTAGGCGATATTGCCATGCACTACAGGTTTGAAGCCTTGGATCTACCTTGAAATAGATTGTATATCTGTTGCCCATCGAAAATGTGTTTGATAGTGTTTGGAGATGGTTTTCTTCATACATATCTTTCTTTCAAGATAATTGATATAATAGAACATTTGTTACTTGCGTTTCTTTTTTATAGTTGATGATCATATTCAAAACATCTGTCAAAAAGATTATATACATCAGCTAGTAATAACTGCTCCAGTTCAAAACTATGGAACGCCAAATGTACATAAATCAAATATTTGGAGAGGTCTACAATAAAATTGAAGATATCTACAAATAATAAGAGACCTCTACAAATCAATTTCAAACCTCTTCAATTCAATTGCAGAGCTCTTCGATTGATTTGAAGAGGTCTCTAATAATTTGTAGATATCACTATATAATCATTCCTATCTCCAAATCATTTGTTGCTGTCACTAATTGAATTACAGAAATCATCATATCAATTGAAGGTTAATGAGGACAACAAATGATTTGGAGATATCTCCAATTCTAAAACATCCATACTTATCCGTAATTGATTTAAAGATAAGCTCTAATTCTATCAATGAGGTCCTTAATTCCATTGTTGAGACCACTAATATTACCCACATTGATTTAGAGATATTTCCAATTCAATTGGATGGTCTATAATAGATTTGGAGATATCTCTAATTCATTTGAAGAGCTCTACAATTGATTTCATTTGGAAATATCTTTAATTGAATTGTAGATCTCTCCAAATGATAAGAAGAGATCTTTAATTGAAATGAGGATTTAATGAATTCAATTGTAGAGCTCTTCAAATGAATTGTATATACATTTGTATCTCTAATGATTTGTAGAGCTCTTTAAATATTTTTGTTTATGAAGATTTGGCGTTCCATACAAAACTCGATTTAATAACTACTTCTCTTTTATCAATACGATAAACTTGCGCAATGTCAAGATAATGTAAATAATGCATAAACTTGTTTGTTTGTGGAATACCTAAATTGATTTGACAAAAGTGTAGACCATTTTTGGTTACTTGAAATAAAAAATTTCACATACCCTAGACCTTTATGCATTCTAAACTAACTTGAAAACATTATAAGTAATACATTAATAGAAAGAATTCTCCTACTTCTGACTTGTCAGAGCTTATAAATCTTTATATAATTAATTTTTTATTAAGTCAATCTTAGTTTTCAGTAGGTCAAAGGTTGTATAAATCATACATTAAATATTTTGTCGTCCTTTTATCAGTTACTTTTTTACAATAAAAAAAAAATCTTTTTTCTCCAACAGTGCATTATAACATCAAATAAAGAAATCACGAGGCAAAGTGGTTCAAGCACCAACTTACGCTGGTAAAGCGTATCTGGTCTGTGCGCTCGCACACTTGTCTTTGGCTACTTGCATTTTACAAACAAGCATAATATTTTGACAAAACTGACTGATTTCTGCATTCAGAAAAAAACAAAACTCCCTAACTTCGTTAAATACCAGTATGCATGGGAGTCATACTGGGATATTTCATACGGGAAGAAAGCCCAGAGTCGGCTGGGACTGTAAACAATCTTAATGAAGAAACAGAAGAATCTTCCCCAAACAAAAGACTCGGCAAAACAAAACAGTAGTAACAGTAAAGGAAGCGAGCCATGACGTATTGTTAGTTCCGATAAACCTTCATTTTGTAGTTGGTTTAAATTTTGTGTTGCTATTTCTTTTAACAATAGAGCAATGATGGCTCTCTATCGCTAATCTGAGTATCATGGCACTTAAAAACAAGAAAGTAGGCCAAAAGGTCTAAATCAAGGTCAATCATAGGAATTTGGGAAATTAGTTTGCGAAACTACACAAATAGTTCAAAGTTAATCTCTCTAACCTTTAAAATAGAAACTAGACAAAAGGTCAATACAAAGGTCAGCCAAGGTCAAAGTTGAAATGTGCATTTAAAACTGTAGATATGGTTAAAACTTCATTGATGTAGCTTCAAAAACAGGAAATAGATCAAGATCAAGGTCAGCCAATAAATGGTCTAAATTTCATTGATGCAGCTTCAAGACAGAAAATGGTTAGTAGGTCAAGGTCAGTCAAGGTCAATGTTGAAATCTGCATGCAAAACTACTAATACAGTTCAAATTTCATTCTTCAAGAAAGACAAGAAAGTAGACCAATATGTCATGTTCAGCCAATGTCAAAGTTGAAATCTGCATGCAAAACTATCCATACACTTCCAAATCATTGCTGAGGCTTCAAAAACAAGAAAGTAGGTCATTAGGTCAAGTAATCCAAGGGCGGGACCAACTCGGAAAGACGAGGTATAACTTGAACAATCTTGGTACAGGACCACTAGGCTACGCTACAAACACATATATCTAAGCTATATACAATGAGCCCCGGGATGGGGAAGATTTTGACCGGAGGTCATTATTTGAACATTCTTGGTAGAAAACCATTATGCAACGATATCTGCCAAATATCTAAGCTCTTGGTCTTGTGGTTTGCGACAAGAAGATTCTTTGAGATTTTCTTATTTTAGTCTATGTAAAAACCGGTGCGGGGTCAATTAAACCCGAGGATCATGATTTGAACAAACTTGGTAGAGGTCTACAAGACGATGCAACTTGCCAAATATCTAAGCTCAGGGTCTTTTGGTTTTGGAAAAGATTTTTTAATATTTCCCTGTACACTTCTATGAAAAATCGAGTGAGCCCGGGGCGGGTGAATTTTGACCCGGGGTTCATGATTCAAATATTTTTGAAGAGGACCACTATACAATGTTATATACCAATGTTTTAGCTCTAACTTTGCAGTTTTGGACAAGATGATGTTTCTAAGTTTTACAATACAAGTATATACAAAATAAGTAGAGTCAAATTTCACCCGTTTCACAAACTTGGTAGAGGACCACTAGATAATGATACAAATTAGACATATGAGCTCAAAGGCATAAGTACATGTCACAGTTGTTGCAACCAACGAAGAGTTGACATTTATTTTTTCTTATACCTCAAACACTTGTTTTCGAGTGATCTGAAAGGTTATCATGTAGTCTTGATTTATCAAATGATAAACAATGATAGAATGTAGACTGTAGAGAGAGACAACACTTTACACGGTTACAACAGATATATAACCGAGTGAGTACAGTGGTCTCCAAGACCAACAAAAACGTATGATATAGTTCATTTCGTCTACAATGACTGTCAGGATTGCACATCCAACCAGATAACACAGTCAGCAAGATAAATGGATATTCCGCGTAAACCAGGTCTTAGAGTACCTTGACCTGAGTGACATAGCAATCAAAAGCTTTATTATTATCATCATTTATAACCTAACAATTTATAAAGTTTGGTTTCAAAACTCAATCTTAAGCATCAGAACGGAAACCATCAGTTTGACGATAATCGGCCGAATCCCCGCCGACGACATATCCAAACCTGGTGAATACTATAAAACAACTGTTATGATAACGTTTCATTCTAACAAATACTCGCACAAAGCACGTGTTTGTTGTCAATGTGAGAATCGTTTGAAAGATTGCGAAGAATAAAATGGGAGGGGATTCTATTTACTACGTCATACACATTAAGATTTACAAACAAAGCGTCTTGCTATAGAGTCGTCACATTCAAAATTCTTCTAGTCTAAAATGTGTTAAAAAGAGGACACGAATCTAACTTACTTATATTTTCAAGATAAAGGTCAGTGTCACATAAACGATCAAGATCAAAAACTGATTTCTAAATTTGCTGTATAACTCTAGTTACAAGCAAGCACAAAGTTTCTTCAAATCTTAAATAATCAATTTATATAACAGAAACACGATAGACGAGTTATATGCCTGCATTTATGACTTCTTTCGTAAAGAGAAGTTCTGACCTTGCTCATATTTACAATAAATTTTGAGGCGTGTCGAAGCAGGATGTTTTCCTTAACATCAATAAATGAACGCTCTTCAAAAAGTTCAAAGTTATAAATATTTGTAAAGGTTTGGTCTTATCTTTCATTTGTCAGAACACCGTGATTTATTCGCTATAATTGAACTTTACAGTCACTGACATCTGTTTGGTATTCATTCTTTTGATTCATCTAATAAGCAAAGCTATACCCAGTACATGTAAAAACGCAACACTGACATGTTGCGTTGTAGGAGTTTAACGCCCGTTCCAACCGTGTTTGGGTCATTTTAACAGGCGGGCAATTTATTAAA
>JAUMHA010368080.1:0-13564 GCA_032359765.1 Saxidomus gigantea | reverse complement strand
TTTCGTCTAGTTCCTGCCAGCATGGATTTCTGTAGTTCTTCAAAAATGGTAATTTATCCTAAAATAAAACTTTACATGAAAACTGCTAAACTCTGAATGGTAAGATTGCCGAGAATTTATTTAAACTTACATGTAATACCGGTACGTTTCTTCTATAGTACTTAATTTAAACAGTATTTTAATTCGCGAACAAAAATGCAACTTCATCTTATACAGTATTTAATGGAGAGAAATATAAAATAGATATAAAATATACAGTCAAAACATGCAACGCTGGGGATTTTTACGTGAGCCGTTGAGGATATACCAAAATGTTGGACAGAAATCCGCCTCCGTGGAGTTCGATCCCCGCTACCGACCATTTCTATTTCTGTTGCCCAGGAATGATGGTTAGGTAAATGGCCCGCCTGCTTACATGGCCACAATACGGTTGAAACGGGCGTTAACTCATACAACAACATTAATGGAGCTAGAATGTATGAACTTGTTTCGAAATTAATTTATCGAAGACAT
Source organism: Saxidomus gigantea (assembly GCA_032359765.1). Taxonomy (NCBI): domain Eukaryota; kingdom Metazoa; phylum Mollusca; class Bivalvia; order Venerida; family Veneridae; genus Saxidomus; species Saxidomus gigantea. The sequence goes on along the minus strand of JAUMHA010368080.1, from coordinate 13,051 downwards.
TTTGTTCATACAAGTTTGTTTGCGGTAAAAGAATAAAACAAAACAACATAAAACAATCAAGTAACTAAGGAATATGTCAAACCGTTTTCTCTGGCGTTGTGTCTTTCCGGTAAAAGACTGTGTCTTCAATCGTCTCTTTGTACGGAGTCGATATTTTCTTTATTTCCATCAACTGTGTCGTTAACGAATCTGGTTGTACTGTACTGTGTCCATGTGATTTGATACTTTCTTTAGACGACCAGTTCTTGCTTTGGGTCAACTTTTTCGGAAAGTCTAATAATTTAGAAACAATACATATGTCCCTGTATGTGATATTTGATTTATACAGTGTGAATTAACGGTTATTAATATATTACCCAGTTCCTTCTTTGAGTATATAAGAAAATAGCACATGTCGTGTTAGAATAGTGATTTAAAGGTATAATACTGTTCAAAATAACCAGAACAAATATGGTAAAGAAATGTTCTTGAAACATGAATTAAAAGAAAATAAGTTGTGCTCAACCATTTCTTCTATAAGGAGATACAAACAAACAATTATCATACAAAATTGTTGGTAAATCATTTTATGACGTGTTCAGTCAAACTGGGCCAGTCCAAAAAAATGTTGTTTCTTTTCAACTATGTTCAATAGAAATAAAATTGTTTCATTTATATCTTTGTTTTAGCTGTAACGTTTACAATAATTGTATTTTTAATGACACTAAACCATTTGTGAATGTATTAAGTTAATTTGCGATGGTCAAATTGAACGGTATTATCACTTTAAGCATATTTTCTGTGGATCTGTTTGTCTGATTGTGTGTGTGTGTTTTTTGTTTGTTTTTTTGTCCCTGCTGATTTCTCTTAGCATGTTTTGCCATTTTGTCTTTGATTTGCTTTACATGGAGGCATAAAAGAGAAGAAAAATGTATTTCTTTCTTCCTCTCTATTTTCCTGCAACTTATTTACTTTACTGGGTTTATAAGGTCAGAGCCCTATAGCCCTGAATGGTCTACTACGGCCGACCCTAGGCTTATTAATTTGGCGTTTCAGTGTGACCCTTTTCACAGATCTGATATTTTATAACTGTCACACCTCTACGCTTAATTTCACTGTGCTCCATAATAGGCGGAAAGTGTAGTTTCAATATTAGGTACAACCGACGCATAGTTCACAATTTACCTAGTTCAAATATCAATTTTCCGCTCTAAAATGTAGAATTAAATATGTCTTTAAATGAAAACCTAAGATTTTATGAAACATCTCACCACTTTATTAAAATCTGAATGTCGAAACCTTACATGCAAGTTTACACACACGGCATGATATGCCGTTTAATTTTATATTTCACCGATTGATGCAGGTGTGAAAATAGGTAAATATAACTTGGAATTGAGTTAGTATCATTTTTAAACTTAATCCTATCATGTTAAATCATAAATACATAAATACATTTAAATATTAGGTTTTATTGCGTTTTAAGTGCCCAACAGAATTTCGCAGGGGTTGTGTTCCCAGCTATTTGCACATCAAAGTGAGACTACGGCCGACCCCATCATTTCTACTATAAACCTGTTGATCTTGAATTAATTGCCTAAAAATGCGTTTTTTTGTTAGGTGGTGCCACTCCCGAATTTCCAAACGATTTTAACTTTGCGAGCCAAATGAAGGGTAGAGCTGCTGCTAAATATGCCTAGATAACCTTTCCCATTGAAAGGGTAAATAGATGTAGAGCAGTTTTCCCCCACTTTTGTTATTTACATGTTAATTTATATACAGTATCTTGTGTTCGCTCTAGACGCCTAGTACTCTTCTTTAAATATAATAATTTTAAGATTTTATGTAAACTTTTTTTTTGGCCACTGATCTCCTGTTTACTTCTCTCATTTATTTATCTATTACTCATCACTATCTTTCATATACAATATTTTACATACACAGTACATTAATCTATTCCTATTATGGTATAGCCTAGCAATAGTCACTGTTTGGCAGTCTCTTATTCTATGTCTGTTTGTTGTTGTTTTTGATTTCATTATTCCTTTAATAAAACAAAACCGAAACGAAATAACTTTTAAAAAGATAATATCATCATTTTGTGTATTTGTTCTCTAATGGTATGTCTTACTACCAACGATATGCGTTTCAGGCCTGTGCATATAGTATATTAGTACTTCTAGCTGTCTGTGGCCGGTATTCTTCTTATAATATAAGTGTAGAAGAATAACTTTTTCAAGCTATGTATTATCCTTGAGCTGACTTATGGATAAAAGCAGTGATTATAAGACGGCAAGAGGCTTTATTATACTACAACTAAGGCACAACTTATGGTTTTGGGAGGATATTATGATAATTAACTGTGGCCACTTTGATTAGGGCTATCAAATTAAACAATCAAAAGTTATGTTTTTCCCTTTACATTTTGAACACCTTTCATCATGTCTCTTGTAACAAAATCATTATACTCACTCTTTAGTATACACTTACTAATCATATATTCAGTTGAGGAGTGTACAATTATCTAGAGATAAATTAAAAGCAGAAACATTTCCCATTCAGAGAAAGCCGATCGTTGGTTAACTTAACAGAAAGCGCATTAATCCAATGGATAATGATACAATCTCTTACATATGTTCTTGTCTTCTTTATATGTTTTAATGAAGTTCAGGAAATATTTACCGCATAATGGTGATCAATGATTTCAGTGCTTTGATCCGATCGAGCTTTTTGTCAAATGAATGAACAGCTGTTTACAAGTTATTTGAAAGCTGGTATCTTAAACGCAATGAATGCGCGATACATATGTTACATGAAGACAATGAAAATCTTTTAAGTTTAAGATGGACATAATGTTATATTTGTAGACAGCTGTTACATGTGCGTGCCCTTACACTTGATGTTTACCATACCGTTGTAGTGTAAACCTGAATACCGAGGGTTTGAAATTCAACAAGATGCACCGCGGTCATAACAGAACTTTATCGTTGCATTAAAACCCGGAAACTGCTGGTTAATGAAAGAAAAAAGAAAAATTCAACATAAAGTCAAAGTACCTATACATCAGCAAGCAGGCCCACACACGAGGAATGATACCTCCAACCGTATGATAACATTTAGCTGACAGGGTACAAAGTACAGCTCTAATATGAAACACACATTACATGTACAGCGAACCCGATACGAACGGAATAAAAACTTAGAACCTCCGTAAAACGTATTTTAATACATACCTGTGATGAAATAAAGTCTCCGATGCATTGAACAGATCATGATTAAGATCAAACTTCCTATTACAATGATAGATATCACACACCTTTTACTCCCATGTGAATTGTAAACACAAAACATACTTTAATTTACATAGCACATCTTCACTGGTAGTTTTCTTAACACATCTATATTGTATATTGAACCTTAAATATCTGGTTTCACGATAATAGAATATACTAGTTAAGGCAATGGCTATACGTCTGTTCACAGTGGGTGATACGCATGTAGTTATAAAGTGGTGAAGTCTACTTGTCACTTAATGCAAAAAGACTTGTGTATTGCCCACTTTCTTTTCTCTTGCTCGGAGCATAATCTTGGTTTCAAGCCACTGACGGATTTCCTTTCTATTCAATAATCAGACATTTACTATATATAATTGATTATTTAAAGTCCCGACATACCCTAGGATTTCTCCTCGGTTGGACTTGGTATGGTTCATTTTCTTGGTCTTGAGCGTTGGACAGTGTACAAGCCGGGTTTCGATCTCTAATCTAGGATTGAAGACGCGCGAGTGGCCATATTACAATGTTTTTTAAACCACCTTTAGGGAAGGCTTGAACGATTATTATTACAATGTATCAGTTTGATTGCTACATAATACTTGTATAATAGGTCTTATTTCGATACATCTTTGTTTTTCTTTTATTTCATATATTTTACTATGTTACTGTACTTGTGTAAACATACATTTGATAAGATAGATGTGTACATTTTTTAACTACTCATAATGTTTCATAATTAGAGTTATCTTATCTTACTATTTCCATTTCATTAAAAATGTAACCTAATAAATGATAAATTGTATTATCCATTTATGCCACATACACATGCACTACTGAAATGTTGTGCGATTTTCATTCATATTTGTGCAAAGATTTCGCACAATTGAGCTGGATCTTTGTTCTCTGTATTTATTACTATGGACAAGTAAGTCCATGTGATGAATGTGAGGAATTAAAGACCGAGGTAAGAGTTCTGAACGGGAAAATACAGGAGCTTGAACAGTCTATCAACAATTTGAATACAAACACAGTGAAAAGGAATGAATCTGAAGGTAAACATCATAAATATTTGATACATCACAAATTCATTTGTCAGCCTTTACGACCATCAACTTCATTGATAAACATTTCTGTTTTTAGTGAAGTTTTTAAGTCGATTTCAGTAAACACTGAATGGTCATTTTGACTTTGCTACATCTGAAAGTAAAATACCATACTGTTTGATACATCACGTATTCATTTGTCAGCCTATAAAACTCGTGAGTATTTCCTATTTTAAGTTGATTAATCGTGTTTAACACATGTTCGTCGATTTCTGTCTTTTAAGTTATATTACCTTTCAAAATAGCCATGATTGATTTATGGTAGTGAATGAAGCATAATCTGAAAAAAATGTAAGAAATTATTAATACCGAGATATTGCTCTTAATGACAGGTGCATGTACATGTATATACCTATCAGAAAGAATGGATTTTCCGTTTCTGACTAGGATAGTAAAAACGGCAATGTCCATTATTTCGAGAGTAAAATGTCTTAAAATTATGAGGATCATATTTTGAACGGTAATATCACTTGTAAGGTGTCGAATGGTCGAACATTTCTATTGTCTTCCATTCAACAAAGGATTGACAATGATGTTAGATTCATTCTCCGAAATCTTTTTCAATGATCGGGGCGGAAAACTGAAATGCATGGCAATGGAATAGAAAATATCTGTTAACCGATCCTTTCTCAAAATTGCGACAATTGTTTTTTTCACTTGCATCAAACTTCTAACATATCACCTGATAGGACCTTTTGTGTGTATAGTTGTTTTACTATGACGATTTAATAAGCATTTGTTCAACCTTGTTATTGAAAGGTGATTTCTCCCTTTAAGTAAGTGTTTGCACCGTAATTGGATTGGCCCTACAGCAACCATTGAAACCTTTTCATACGCTATTCAATATAGTGCGATAAAATTAAAATAAAATCTTACTTACAAACTTTTCATGAACAATCAGTTTGATGTAAGCATATTGTTTTGAAACTTTATTTGCAAACTAATGTTAACTAATTAAACAAACAATAATCATTATTGTACATAAACAGATAGTTCGTTTGTGCGCACTTGCGTATTAATCAGCTTGGAAGTCTGATCTAAATATAAATATTCATGATGGATGAAAGTAGAAGGTAATGTACTAAAATTAGAAACGGAATTTTCCAAGTCGGTATATATGTGATATTGATCTTGAATAAAATTCACGGTGAGGATACAATACCAATGATTTAGTATTTGAATTTATTTCATTGCATTTTTAAGGATTTTAAGACTTGTAAGTTTTAAAACTTCTGTACGCAATCATTTTTGCCTGAATATTGAATTAATTAAAATTGATTTTTACTAGAGAAATGTGGGCTATCAAACTGCTTAAATAGCGCCTTATCCTATCTCACTTCCCAAGCTGACATCTCTCGAAATCGCCTTCCACCAGTATTTCAACACTTTGATATATTTTCTTCTTACCGAAGTATCTATGATTTTAAGGCACACTCGCACGTATGCATATTTTTGTTCAATGCTTAATTGAAAGATATGATATCATCTGCACCATACGATCATTGCAATCAGTGTATTACCCGTTTCAGTGCGGAAAAGGTCGATACCACAGGGCAATGTTGCGTTCTCTGCATCTCTAAGCACCGACCTGCTCCATATAGGGCTTGCTCAGACAATTAAATTTGACAATGTTTTGTTGAATGATGGGCAAGGATACAACAAATATTCCGGTGTATTTGTTGCTCCACAAAGTGGGGTAAGTAAATTCGTACTTCGTTTCGTTTGTTTCAGTTTTCAAGTATAAAAACGTTCATGGACCATGCTAAAAGCCCTACCATTTGAGCTCATTCCTAACATTTTCGCCGTGCTGTCGTCCTCGTCACAACGGAACAGATGACTCGTGTAAAAATCCCAACTTCCAAAATAAAACGATGACCTGAAATTCTTATTAAACAAGCTTCTAGCCTGTGTTTACTTAATTTAAAAGATACTGATCGATATTGATATAACTAGAATAAAGCCTAAACTCTAAAATCAGTTGTATACTGGAATGATCTTTGTCGGTGTAACAGATCAAGATTCAAGATTTATTCAATCATGGCATAAACATTTTACATGTCCATCGCCACTAAACATCATTCCAGTATTGAACTGATTTTTGGGACGGTTGTCGAAAGACAGCCGTACGAGAGGGAACAGAATATTATTGTACAGATCAATATACAAAAAAAATCCTAAAGAACCACCGGCAACTCCGATGAAAGAAATAGTAATATTTACAGTATATTTGCCTTGAAATGCTTTTTTATTACCGATATATAAGCTACATGTCACAAAAGTGCAAAATTTTCTGCTTAAGACTGCGTATATTGTACCGGTAGTTTTTAACCTTTATCCATTATACACCGGTAAACTTTTGAGCACTGTATAGACCAATGTACACGAGCTCGCATTTACTGCTGTTAAATTGCTATGTGTAGTAGCGTTCTTCGTTTGTTTGTTGTAGTGTTTTTTTGTTTTGTTCGTGCTTTTTTTCCGAGAAAAATTGACTTAAAGGAACCAAAAACTTGGACTTTCGTTACGTTTCTTCGATAGCGTATGTATTCCAAACTTTATCTAAATTTAAGCTGGTTGTCACTCTTCACTTAGACCTTTAGTTTTCCGTATTTGGTTAAAATGATTATTCTCCATTTGGCATTTACATTCGCAGCAGATGGGAAAAAAGTCAAGAGAAAAAAGTGAAAAATTTAAATTAAAAGTACTCGTGAGTTGACTTGAATATACAGAGATGCATCACGGAAGTTAAACTACTACTGTAGTGTTTGTATAAAACAAACCTCATACATCAGTGGTTTGCCGAGCTTTCAACAAACATGGTATTATATAATGAATGCCTGGATGACGAGAATGTATGAAACAAGTAGGCTATGTTCTTCTTGTTGACATGCGATACACAAAAGTTATATCCGAAGTTATTTAAGAATTTATTGTTTCTGAGTTAGCATACTCGTTTAGTGTTTGTGTACCGTCTGTTCCCATGGGTTGAAAGACTGATTTGACTAAAGTTTTAAAATTATGACTGACAATTGTTTCTTCAAACTAAACTCTAGCTCTTTAGTACTACATTTTGAGCGCTGTGTTATTGCAAGTTCATTTACAAAGTTGCAGTCTGAAACACAAGTTTAGGAAAACTGTAAATCAGTTTTGATTTCCTTGACACTGACCCCCATCTCTAGTTCACGTCTTTGATTTGAGCAGTTAAGTCTCTTTTAATTGGGCATATCAATTCCTACGCAGTAGTTGAACAGAACTTCATAGAATAAATGAGTGATAACTTTCACGTCCTGGACTTTTGAGTGTTCATTTTCACAGTTTGGAGTGAAGATTTCGTTATTTCGCTTGAAGTTGAACATTTCAGTATTGCTTACCTAATCTTAATTTAATGTACGCATGCCAACACAGCCGTCCCTATAGTGCGTTCAGTGTTTTGATAAGACTTAGTTTCAAACGGTGACTTCATCTTAAACGTGTTCGGATATTGTACGCTAGGATAGGGTAACTGTAACGTTAAAATGCTGCACCTACTCGTAAAAGAAATCAACCAATCAAAGCAATGACCGTGGTACTGGCTTGTGAATATGTAAAATGATTTCGCCAAGCTCATTGCGCACACCAGTAACAAGCTAGCAACCAACCAGTCCTGCTTGGCTTAAGTGTTTTATTTTCTAACTAGGGTTTTCAACGAATACCTGGTTATTAGAACGGCGATGTCGTTTGTCGGACATTGGTTTCCGCTCAATAACATCAGTTAAGAATGATCAATTGCAATGGAACTTAGTGTATATGTAGTTTGCGTAGAGAGGAGGCTTGGTATTGTTTTGGGGTCACTATGGTCAAGGTCACTGTTACTGAAAAAAAAGGTTTCCGCTCAGTTGCTCGATTTAGGTGGGACCAATTGCAATGTAACTCGTTGTGTGTGTCGCTTGCGTGGAGGGGAAGCTTGAGATTGTATTAGGGGTCACTAGGTGACTAAGGACAAGGTCAAGGTCACTGTAACTTTAAATAGAAAATTGTTCCCGCTCTATAACTTGAGTTAGGAGTGACCAATTGCAGTGAAACTCGTTGTGTATGTAGCTTGCGTAGAGAAGAAGCTTGGGATAACATTTTGGGGTCACTAGAGTCAAGGCCAATGTCACTGTTACTAAAAATAGAAAAATAAATGGTTTCCACCAAATAACTTGAGTTTAAGTGACCAATTGCAATCAAACTCGGTGTGTAGGTAGCTCGCGTGGAGAGGACGATTAGGATTGCACTTAGGGTCACTAAAATAACGGCCAGGGTCACTGTTACTAAACATACAAAATGGTTTCCACTCAATAACCCGAGTGAGGAGTTGCCAATTGAATTGAAACTCGATGTGTAGGTAGTTTGCGTGGAGGGGAAACTTTTGATAGCATTCGGGGTCACTAGGGGCAAGGTCACTGCTACCAAAAAAAGAGAAAAAAATCTGAAATTGTTCGAAAAAAAGAAAAAATATGTTTGGTGGGGGTTAGGGGGTATGGAGGTCAAGGTCACTGTGACTTTTGTAACACAATTGTAGCAATTGGCCCGAGTTTCTTCCCCATATTTCCAATCTACCATTTGCATTTTAAAGAGGGAGAAGAAAATTAATAATTAAGCCAGGTAGTGTTTAAGTGTGGTTTAGAGTTTGCATTAATCATTCATTTAGAGTATCTAGTGTCTAAATCTACTTACAGGTTTAAATCGTATTTTACATGTGAGCTATAGCACTGATATCGATTTAGAAATAGTCTTTACCGGACACCCCCATTTATATATGAATTTGATAAAATGGGTAATCTAATGAGTTAGATGTTCCATATTACCCATCATCCTTTCAAGCATATAAAAGAGGGCACATTGGTAAATACGGTCAAGTCAGCCCGGTTAGCTCAATCGGTAGAGCACGAGACTTGTAATCTCGGGGTGGCAGGTTCGATTCCAGGGGCTGACCAACTAAAATTACTAACAGTCTTTCGGATGAGCCTAAAACCGAGGTCCCATGTATGGGTGCTATACACCTGGCATGTATAAGAACCAGGGGTGTCTCTGGAATCGGGACGCTTTCTGTATCTTGCACTATCCTCCGAAACCTAAAATATCTAACCTCTTCTGGGGGCGTTGGTCATATGGGAAGCCGATACCAACGACAAAGCCCTAATATACGATACGAATACGGTCACTCGTGTGGGACAAGTCAAAGAGAGTACTGGTTCTTCCCAGGAACGAAAGTTCAGTAAACTGTCCTCCTGTCATTACCACGGAACCTATATTCCTGCAGGTGCCTCGGTGTCTTGGAAAAGTGAAAGTGGTATAGAATAGAAGATTGGGTCGTAGATGCAGAATGTATGAGATACGACCAGATAGGATACTCACTCGGGTAAATGCTAAATTAGTGGGAGCGTGAGGGGGTCAAGCAAGGTCACTGTTGTTTTTATTGTATTTTAATTCTCATTTTTTTGTCATCACTGGCTTTTTTTGGCCAAGGTCACTGTGAATTTTTTTTCATCTTTTTTTTTTTTATTTCTTGATTTTCTACAGGCGCCGTTGAAAACCTAGTTTGGTCGGCATTGTCTCGTTTCTTGTTTGGCTCTTCGGTAAGTGTGTAAATTTTGCAGTTACTCCGAGTTGTTCGACTATGAACTCTCGTTACTTCAGTAACAAGAGTGAAAATACACTTGTGGGTGAGAATTAGTTTGAAAATGTCTTCACTTTGTAAAATAGTTTCATCTATCTTTTCAGGTTTATTTGTTTGCCTACGTCTTCTGTCATATAAATCAAGTTTCAGCAGGGAGTCAAACTTTGTTGGAACTTATGCACAATGGGAAACGTGTAAACTCTGCTATTGTGGATTCAAGGCAGTTATCACAAGATATTCAAGGAACGAATATAGCAATTATGCAAGTGGATGCAGGCGACAGCGTCTGGGTGCAGAATTATTTGGAGAATGATGCCAGTCTTTATTCATATGAGGGTCTTAGTACCTTTTCGGGAACGCTTCTCTATGTATAAAACAATATACACTTATCACAAAAGTAGATTCTAAATTACATGTATACGGAATTATCCGTTCTATTGACTGTGTTAGTAGATTATTCTTTTTCATTTACCAGACATTTTTCACGATAAACATGGCTGAAGTCTGAAAGAGGCACTCCCTAAAACTAGTATTAAATTAAATTAATTTAAAGGCATAAATAATAGAAAAGTTGCAAGTATTTAATACTTAACCTAAAAGTGTAAGCTATACCTTTCAGTCATCATCGGTAAAATAATCGTTTTAAAATATGTTGAATTTAATATTTAATAGTCTATGAAAAGTTGTTGTACAATTAATGGGTTGCAGCAAGGTCTTTATGTCGGTTATTTGTGCTAAAGTGGGGCATTTTTCGATATATGTTATTCTTTAAAATTGTGTTTATCATTTTACGTTCATTGCACACATTATGCATGTCTACAACATGTAGGGAGTGTCTAGGCAATGCAGTTGTCACACATAATGTTCATAACTGTTTTCAAATACAAACATAATTATGAACGAAAACCGTGCTATATCATTTATTTGAAATAGGATGTAGTAAAAGGTCAAAGCTTCCTAAGGTGAAAATAACTAAAAGCCTTGTCGACACCCAGTCAGACAGGAAGGAGAAAACGCTATAAGATGACGCGAGAGACAATCAAACGATAGGACGATGCGAAGGGACGATATCACAATGCAAAGACGCGAAATTCATATCGCATTTTCGTATCGCCCTATCGTGTCTTTGCATCTAGTTACATACGATCGTTCCTTCGCATCGTCGCATCGTAATTTCGCCCATGGCAGCCAACAGGTTCGTTAGGCGAAACAACGATGGCCAAAACGGAAAACCGTACCTTAGGGACAATCGCATAAGATGCCCAATCAGTCAGTTTTACTATGAAATGTCTGTTAAGGGCAAATATTGTATCCCCCCTTCGAAGAAAGAGTGGTATATTTATTGCATCATGTCAGTCGTCGATCGGTTCGTCCAACGGTTCTAACGGTAGACTACACATTGTCCGATCAATATCAAGATGGTTCTTCAAACTTGGTAGGTTGGTTGGTTGGTTGGTTGGTTGGTTATGACAAGTAGATGACTTCAATAGACTTTGGGGACAACAGGTCAAAGGTCAAGGTCACAGTCAACAGAAAAAATCTTGACTGATCAATACATAGAGAATGCATTGGCCTAGTGTCGTCAAACTTTGTAAGTTGGTCATGATCAGAAGACCCCTATCGATTTTGAGACCAAAGGTCAAGGTCACGGAGACGTTTAATACATAAAACTTGTACGACGAATAACTTGAGAACGCCGAAGTCTAGTGTCCTCAAAAGCGTGCGTAGAGAGGAAGCTTGGAATCGCATGTGTGGTCACTAGAGTCAATACTGAAAATTAGAAAAAAGAAAAAATGGTTTCCGCTCAGTAACTCGATTTAGGAGTGACCAATTGCAATGCAACTCGGTGTGTACGTAGCTTGTGTGGAGGGGAAGCTTGAAATTGCATTTGGGGTCACCAGGGCAGATATGTGGTAATCGTTAAATGTAATTGTAATCATTTGTAATTGAATACATGATTCCATGTAATCAGGAGTAATCAGTTACCATGAAAATTATGTTAACATTTCGTTCAATTTAATTTATAACAGGGCTCAAATGGCATAAAAAAATTATTATCATGACTTTCTGATTACTTTCTGATTGTCTCAAATTGTGTTGGTAGGTTTTCCATCACTAGTACATACGTCCTTTTGATTTTTGCAGTTTCATTGAGAGTGTCCCACAAATCATCTTTATTAACTGTACCATTCGGAGACTTGATTTGACATGTGTTACTAGTAATTACAGCGATCAGCTGAAACGCCTGTCAAGCCTGGGTACTACTTAGTATGAAAGACTATGATCTATGTTCTTGATTCGACTTTGCTTCAAATATTTTTGTTTTGAGTTAATAAAAGTTAAAACGAATGGAAGTTTATCCTATTGTGTTCGTCTTCCCCACACACATGTTTAAAATGAAAGAGAATAGATCAGTCCCTAATTCCACACTGTAAAGCCCGCCCAATATACCAAAAACTTTCAGTTTTAACAGGAGAACCCTTTTAACTTTCATCTTGCTAAATTGCTAATATGCGCCTTGAATATAGGCTAGGTGTCCTGGTCATCAGTTTTAAAGTGTGCAAGCCCGAGCACATATAGCAGGAAAATATCTGTTTATCTACAACTTTGGACATCACGGTACTGGCGAAACCTGGCTCGAGCTAGTGAAAAATGGAGCAGTAGTTGAAGGTCATTTTGCACAGCAAAATCTACAAGGTGGGAATGCAGCTATTCTCCAATTTAATGCAGCTATTCTACAAGGTGGGAATGCAGCTATTCTCCAATTGAATACAGTTTGGGTAGAAGCGTTTCAAGTGCCTGATGTAACAGCACAAGCTCAATTCACAAAATTTTCCGGTGCATTTTTGTACTGAGTCTTTATATTGTATTTATTTTACACAATGCAGAATCAAATAGGATCTAGCAAAAATAACTTATTATCTATTACCTCCTATACAAACGAACTTTGATTACACCAACCATTGTTGTTTCTTCCATGGAAGGGACACTTAAAATTGTACAGACACACTTGACTGAACAATGCAGCACGTAAGCCGTTTTTCGGTGTGTTTCCG
>JAUMHA010368047.1:1799-13566 GCA_032359765.1 Saxidomus gigantea | reverse complement strand
ATGTTAGAGGAAGACAACTTGCATACGTAAATCAACTTGGAAGTTGTTTTTTTATAGACGAACACAAATTGTCAGCCACTTTGGGATGTAAAACAAGCAACATGTACGTGTTTCAACTTCGAAATGTTTGATATATCATGAATACTAATAATTTAAAACACGAGACCATAAATAAAGTTGCATTTTATTGAGAATTAAGCATAATGGATAACGTTTAACAATTTTGTTTATTTAAATTACATGTATGTTGTATACTGTCTCTACAAGTAGCGTCTAGTGTGCATTACAGTCGGACGAAAACCGCCATGATAATGCATTTTTGTTAACGATAACCACACTTTGTCACCGGGAATATCTTATCCTGTCAAGGTATATTGTCAACGTTTACGTAAATGGAAAGTTGACCGCAGTGAGTTGCAGTAGATAAACTCCTGATGAACTGCGTCAATGTTCTGTATATACAGTTTCTATAGATCACCATGCAGTGTTGATACGCTGAAACCCCACGGTATCATTAATACACAATGTATATGAATAATGTAACTATAAACGTTAACTATACACATAAAGTATAAACGTTAACATTGTGCAAGAGGAACACATTGATGTTGAAAAAAGTAAAGAGAGTCGCTGTAGAAAAACAGATTAAGTATATCCCTACCTCTGTAAACAAACATAATCAGTATCATTTTAATAATAATAATAATAATAATAATAATAATAATATTTAAAGAAGGTTTACACATAAAGCAATGCTCATTTTCTAACAGAGCATGAAACTACATTGATTTCTATTTTTACTTGACTGTAAACTATCTTTTTGAAAAAACCCGTAAAAAGCTGCCGAACAAAATATACTGTAATGAAATGGGAACCTTGTAATTTTACTTTATATGACGTAGTTTGTGTGTAAAATGACAAATTGTCAACATTTTTGCGTAAAATATTCATACTAAAATTACCGTTTTTGTTTACATGACTCATGTTGTCTGACAACTTCACATGCATGTACCGAAATAAGAAGTAAACATTTAAATTGATAAAAGTCTGCGTAAAAAGGTTATATCTATGCGCTAAACACACTATTTTAACATGCTTGATATTCCGGAGAGTATTTGCAGAAAATAATGTTGCTATAGATACATTAGATATAATTTCTTGTTATTTCTAAAGGAGCTGTATTTTGGAATTAAGTTTATCCCCCGTAAAAATAAAACATTCGTCATGTAGTTGTAGAGCAAGATTCATTTAGCAAGAATTATGGCTTAATTGCTCTGCTTTGCCGAGGTGTTGCAGACTATATGTTATGACAAGTGTTCTCGACTTTCTTGGTGTGAATAAGAATATAATTGGCATTAATTGCAGCAAGTTAGTAACCTACATACTGAATCATTTTCATTTGACATATTTATTACACCTAGTTTTTATGTTAAGGCACTGTTTCCCCGCAAAATTGTATCAGAAAAACACAAAATGTACCTTTACTAAGGCTCCGAGAATTTAGAAGCAAAGTTACTGCATTTGTCACACTGATTGATTCTTATAAATAATATTAAATGTGATACATGCATTTGGAATTTTGGTTGACGAAACATGCACAAAGGAGCGGCCTGGCCCTTGAACATTCTATTCTAACAATGTGACATAAATGATTGTATTGGTGATGGGTTCACTTAGCAGTATTTTTCTCGTTGCATTTAGGAGTCCGGACGTGTTACATACATAATCAAGGATGACAGGTAGCATGATCCAGGAAATTATAACTTTCAAGTTTCGTGTGTCTGCTTGTCATCAAGCAAATATTCCGCTCGATCTAAAGTCTTACAACAGTGCGTTAGAACCTGACAAGAAACCCAAGCAAATGTCATTAGTTACATGCTTCGCGTATAAAATATGACCGGCGATCTAACTAAATTCTTTTTCTCATGCGAGGGAGAGGGCCAGCATGACGGATGATGGAGGTCCCTTTCTCGCCGGATCTTTGGAGAAAAATCTGTGCGCAGTCTCTGCCAACTATAGTTAACTTACATGTCGCGATCTGACTGCGGTTTCCTTTCCGTTATATGTGCATGTACACTGGTTGCGGTTGTATCGTCTGCATTTCCGTTATATACATTATAGCATTGCAGTGTTTATCTGGTTACGAATGTAGGCGTATTCATTGTAGTGTTTATCTGATTGCAGTTGAATGAACTTTCTTTGCGTTATATACATGTATACATTATAGTGTTTCTTAGATTGCAGTTGAAGTAAATTCCTTTCCGTTATATATACATTGTAGTGTTTATCTGATTGCAGTGAAGGAACTTCCTTTCCGTCAGTACATATCCATTGTAGTGTTTATCTAATTGCAGTTGAAGGAACTTCCTTTCCGTTACATATACATTGTAGTGTTTATCTAATTGCAGTTGAAGGAACTTCCTTTTCGTTACATATACATTGTAGTGTTTATCTAATTGCAGCTGAAGGAACTTCCTTTCCGATATATATACATTGTAGATTGTATCACTAATTGCATGCTGATTCGGCTCAGAAATAATGAGAATATGGGAATCTACTAGTATGTTAAGCGTAATAAAGTTTTATGGTGCGTCTATATATGTCACAAAGTGTTTATAAAGTTCAAATTGTCGTCATTAACGATGATGTTCTCACAGCGATACCTAACACACGATGTGGGGCAATTTTTGCGTGTGACACAAACTCCTTAGAATATCATCTTAGTTATGACTTTTTCTGTTTTTTTTATAATAAAGAATGCGTCGCGGTTTCAAAGTTTTGGTGTGTTAATATTAGGTAAAAGGTCAACTGAAGATGCTAAATAGCGTTTCACTCGTAAGTAACACTAACGTAATTACTTCATTCAAGGGACAATATTCACCAATCTTAGAATATTTCATAAGACGAATCTGGTAAATGTAAAAAGGCAACACAAACTTAAATTGTAAGGCCAACAATATAATTTGGTATGAAAATAAACTATTGTCTTGTTGCTTAACACCGTCTGTGTCTATTTCTATTTACAGATGGACAGTTTCAACAAACGCTCATGATATGGACCGGTTTTAGACTTCCATCCTCCGTCCAAAACTGCCAACTTTCTCACATAAAGCGCCAGGTCGGTAGATGGGCCTCAATCAGTGAGATGTTTATTGATATACATTTAAGTTAGCGACCTATGAATAACATTAAGGTAAGATGCGTCTACAAAGACTAATTGGGTAACTTTAATTAACGTCTTATCTTTTATTATCTTATTTAATATACTTTATGTTATGCCAGCCCAACAAAACTATTTTCTGATATCCTAACGGGAGTCAGAGCTACATTAAGCCAGCACACCAAACCAAGAAGCTTCATTTTAATAAATGTTGGGCGTCTAAGATATATGACAATATACTTTCAATATAAGTCAGTGATCCATATTTAAATGGCGATGTTCCCTGTGCTGTATCATACGGAGTCTATATATAAATTTTGTATATTTAACAGCTTGGCATGTTCCGAGTTAGAAGCCAAAACAGTTATTACAACAAGGTTGTTGCAATCTTGCGAAAGCGGTACAGTATGTTTTAGCTAATTATTAGATATACAATATGCAAATACTTTCTGCAGGGGATTAGTATTGTACCTTTATATTACGGCGATAGGGATATAGTACTGGTTCTTCCCAGGAACCTTTCCGCCTCTAAAAATGACTGAAATACGGTTAATATACGAGTTCAACTCCTACAACAAACATACAACAACTAGAAGCTATATTATATGTTATTTATTTTTGAAGTGGTATATGGGGATACATTACCCGCCTAGATTTATATTACCCGAGTATTACCAAACCCATTAGTGCTTACCCTAAAAATTTCGAACCATTTTAGCGTTGGGTACAATGAAGGGGTATGTCAGTTTGTGTATATTACCGGCTTGCTCATTAATATCAATTTCTATTTAAGGATCATTGGCCAAACAAACGGTTGGAAATTTCTTGGAAGGGTAATAAATAAATACATAGATCACGCTGACTTTCTCTTAGCAGGGCTCCAATTTTTTTAACATCCAAAATAAAGATCGCATTTTTTATAAATAAAAAGGGTTAGGTAAAACTTGAAAAGACTAGAGAACTTTAACAATTTATTATCATGCTGAAATAAATTATCAATAAAAATCTACATACAATATCTCAAAATATGATATTTGTAGTTTTATACACTGTAGTTAATTATCATGAAAAGCCATAAGCACTGATAAAAATGCAATGCAAAATGCACGTAAACAACGGTAAAATTATATACAATTTATTAAGTCAATGTGACTCAGAATATAGATACCTAAATAAAGTATTCTTGGAGTCATGATATTCTATTTGTAGAGTCATGGTATTCTATTTTGTTAGACGGTTGTTACATAAAGAAGTAGAAAATTGTTACAAACTAGTAAAAAAACAAATTCATTGGAGCTTCCAATTTCTCTTTTCACTGGGTAAACAAAAAATAAAGTTTTTTCACATTTAAAGAACTATAAAAAATAAACCATCTGATGTTATGTGCTCGGTCCGTATATATAGGTAAGTGATTTTGTGTGTCCAGATTCTTCTTATTTTGCTGCAAATTATTTCATCATTTCAATAAAAATGAAAATAAATAATTCAACATTTATTTCAGTAAAAGAAACTCGGTTTCAGGCGATAATTGTTTGCTTTGAAAACCCCTTTTAAGCGTATGAATCAAACAACTGAATCATTTACGCTGAGTATAGGAGTAAACTTACTGCACTACTTCTTCTGAACCATTCCAGCCATCTTGAAACATTATTTTTAAGTGACAACAAATGTATAAGAAATTTAGCAGTCAAGTTTTTTAACAGTATAAATGGGATACCGTGAGTTTATAAAGGGTAATTTATATTCTATTAGAAATAAATAAATATTATAAATAAAAATAAATCTAGTATTTAGCATGTTTGTGTATTAAACAAACATATTCAAATAAGGCGAGAAATACATACAATATACCTCTTATATGTTTTACAAAACCATCACAGATTTTAGTGCCTAAGCTATACAAACATTATAAATGCTAATTAGTCTTAAAATCTAGACATTACAATGTTAATGCGACTACACTTGTATCATTTTCAGGAGAAAATTTTTTAAGGTTTCTTATTTCAGGGGATTGTCAAGGTTTAAGCCAACCGACTTAATAAGGTTGGAGTAATTACTTTATTTCAAAAATGTCCACATCCAAACACATCATTGCTTTATAATTTATCAAACGAAACGTAAGCCTGAGAGTGTCCATTAACATGTCGTAGTTTGATTTATTGTGCTCTTTCCTGTAAATCTAAGCCCTTTTTGCCAATTAAAGTCACCATTGGGGCAATAAATCCGTAACGTATTGTTACAGAAAGTATCTTTTTATTACCTAAGTCATAGCGGTTCAGTCTGACGCAAGTAGGAGCACTTGCATATATTACTCACATATACCGTATATATGCGAATCTACAAATGAAATTTCAAATAAAGTTCATTTTCCATTTTCCATATTGATTAGGTTCTGTCAAAATATCGGAACTAATTCAATAATTCACTAACACTTCTACTGCAGCACCGTCAAATGATTGCATACGTAGTCTAGTAACGTTTTTCGCGAAATAAAACTTGTCTTTCTTAATTAAAACATTTATAAGTCACATAAATCGAGGTCATGGTCACTATCACAATATTCCACGAGATATCCGACCGTCGCAATCAACTGTACCTGCTTATCCTCGACGTGTATTTCTAAAGTTGGCACTGTTGATTATTTTATCTACATGTGAGCAGATGTCAAGGACATGGCACCAACTGCTATCTGGAATTCAACCACACGTTGCTTCATAGCAAGGTCTTGCAGCTACTATCGCGATTTTTTGTGTCCCAAATGACATTAAAAGTCAATTTTAGTTTATTTGTAAGGAGCAAAACTTCGTTCTTATCGTTGAATGGATTTGAACGCCGTTGTAAAGTTCTATGTACCATATATCACAGTTCTTCAATGAGGTCCTAACATCTGTCTAATGAAACTGTTCCACGCAACCTGTTGAGCAATTGAAGGATGTAATACATTTCTGGAGTAAACATTTCGACTAGGTGTTGGTATTTCGTTCACAGTTCTATCTCGGACAGGAAACGAGTCTATATCTCTGTTTAGGTCATTATTTATATGGTCATTATTTACACGGTTTACACGATTATTTCGATTTGATAAACGTCTACCTCTTCTATCTCTGAGCTGTTGCAGACGAATTCTTTCTTCTTGCTCTCTTTGTCTAAGTAGTGAATCATTTGTAAGTTCTTGTGGTTGAATACGACGTTGTCGACGTGACGGACTGACTGAGTTACTGGGCCCAGGTGTCGTGTCAATGGAGCCAGGTCTTCGGTTTGAGCCCCCGCGACTAAACCGGGGACCGTTTGTGATTGGACCGAATCTCGATCTCATATCAGTGTACCATGCATGACGTGGCGATTCTGTAAAGCGGTTAACAGTTCTTCTTGGTGTCGGAACCGGAGCTGGTGTGACTTCAGCAAATCTGGCATTTGTTGTTCCTTGTAAATCCGGCACAACATTTCTATTGCTAAACGTTACTCGTTGTTTGTTGGGAGACACTCCTTGTCGGTCACGAATTCGATTTTGTGGCACTATAAATGATTGTCCTATATGTGGCCAAACTTTTATTGTTTCTTGATGAATCTTAGGTTTCCAGCTTTGTCTATTATTTCCGGGACGAGACACCTCTTTTGGAGTGTCTGGTGAAAATGCAGTAGGTTTCCACAAAATTCTTTGTTTGCCCCTGTTATCATTTTGTTGACGCAATGCCTCTTGGCGTCTGTTTTCATTTTGTTGACGCAACACTTCCTTGCGCCTGTTTTCATTTTGTTGACGTAACTCTTCTTGATGTCTATTTCCATTTTGTTGACGCAATGCCTCTTGGCGCCTTTTTTCATTTTGTTGACGTAACACATCCTGACGCTGTTTTTCTGCGATATCCTGTTGCCTTTGTTGCTCTAAAAGTTCCTGGTGTCGGATCAACTTTTGACGTTGTTCAAGAATCTCCTTTTGTCGTTTCCTCTCTTCGTACATTCTCTGTCGCCTCATGTGCCCCTCGTGCTGGTCAAGTCGCTCTTGTTGCGATAATCTCGGTGTTATTGGAGGAGGGATTTTAGGGAGCTGTGTACGCATTCGAAATGCAGGTGTTATCTTGGGGCTAATTGCTTTCCTCATCCAGTCGCCATTGTTTGGGGTCTGCTGGCGCCGTCTATCATTAGAGAGATCTAATGTGAATAGATGTTTTCTTGGCTGACTTGGAATAAATCTCGTTGACTCATTGTTGTGTATAACTGGTGTAAATAATCTCGTTTTTGTTAATGTTTGTTGACGTGCCGGCGGTGCGGGTGTGTATGATCTCACGGCGGGACTTTTTGTCCATGATATGAAAGATCTAGGTGGTATTGGGGGAGGTAGATTGGTTTTCACGAGACGTGGACCAGTCTGGAACTTTTTCTCACTGCCATCACAGGCCCATGGAGTAAATGAATGAAGATCCTGCAGCGGTGTTGGTCTTTTCAGCCACTCTAGCATTCTATTAGCACTAACTATATAAACATCATTTAAAGAAACCAATTTTCGTATGAATCTGTCCATAGCTTTTAGCCGGTCTGGGTAATAAAACCAAGAGGGATGCATATTTATTCCGAAAGGCATT
This sequence comes from Saxidomus gigantea, assembly GCA_032359765.1. Taxonomy (NCBI): domain Eukaryota; kingdom Metazoa; phylum Mollusca; class Bivalvia; order Venerida; family Veneridae; genus Saxidomus; species Saxidomus gigantea. The sequence continues at coordinate 5,826 of JAUMHA010368047.1, read as the reverse complement.
TTAGTTGTGGTATAATAGTTATAAAAGTTATCCCATAAAAATTGGTAGGCTGAATCTTCGTCTGGTGGGGCGTTCATACATCCATCCACATATACACAATCATAAGCTTTTTTATAATCTAGTAGCGAAACGACTGGAACTTCCCAGAATCCCGGATGCTTGTGTTTCGGACACGGCTTAACTTGACACTCGTACGGATACCCGAAATCCAAAGTAAACGGACCTGGTGGTTTTTCTCTGAAACTTCTTTTGCTGAATGTGAGAGTTGCATCATAAGTATAGCCCAATTTTTTCAAAGCGTCTGGTTGAAGATCGCCCGTAGGTTTTAGAAAAGGACTTCGCCAACCTGTGATATCCTCCACAGGAATACCTGCTAACTTTGCTAAATTCTCTTTCTGAGCCTTAGCTTCTTGGAAAAAGTTAGAACCATTCATTGTACTGTGAGTAACGCTGTGTGAAGCTATCTCCATTCCTCTTCTGTGGAATTCCGTTACTAATCTGTATTTAGTATTATCATGTGAAATGAATAAAGTCATTGTAATAGGACAGCCGTTTGGATTTTTCCGTTTCTCGCCGAAGAGTTGGTGATAAAATCCGGACACTTGTTCCGTGACGGCATCGTCGAAAGTGAAAAACACGATTTGGGGTATCTGTGAAAGTGACATGTTTGGGAGATTTAGCTCGTCCCTGCAACAGAAGCAGTCCGGAGGTTGACACTTGGAACTTTTCAAGCACTGCTGACAAATTGAAGATTTCTGACATATTATAACGTTGACACTAATCAAGTGTATTAACACACTCAAGATAATCCACACTTTGCTTGTCATATTTTGTCCGTTTTCCCTAGGATGTTAATAGAAAGACAAAGGCTGTGTATTCTCACGTTCCAACTAAGTCGAAATAATCTATTGTATCTTATTTGCCATTTTTATAAATGTCTCTTCTTATGACCGAACCATAGATTGCTTCGTCACGTGTCTCTGATTGTGCTTACAATAATCCAGAATATCTGTATACTTCATACAGTGCTGGTAGCAGACAACCTTTGGGAACTACAACAAAGTCGCGAGCCAACGACTTCGCCACTTTCTCCAAATTGTCGTCTGGAAACGCGCGCGTGCTATCTTTCCTCATCAATTGTCACACACCACCAAAAACAGTTAACTACTTCGGCTGCCTGTCAGTAAGAGCTTTATATTACCGTTGTGAAATAATAGCAACACCTCATACATTCGCCTGAAGGCACGCAATAAATGAGAAAGTCAGATGTGACGAACGTGTATATATTTAAACATGCGGACCTTTGTTTATTAATTTGCTTTACATGCTAAATTTAATTGTTTTATCACAAAAGAACAAGTGCCGTTAGTGGTTAATTTGTTTGTAATGTATACTGATGAGACATTAGACTGCTGTGGTCAAACTCACTTCATACATCTTTTAAATAAAACTGAAACATGCACAATTTGTAATGCAAACTTATGTCACAAAACGGGAAATTCAGATGAGAAATAAACGACATGTCAGGAGAGTTTATATGTCTTCAAGAAAGTTACCTGAATGTTTGACGGTGTCGACTAATATTGTTAGGTCGAAACAAACTGAAATAATTGTAGGGCAATTTGAAACATGGTCAGGTGGGTGAAATTGCGCCCAGTTTTCAACCACCGCCCTTATGTTTGTTGTAAAGTAAAAAAAAATCGTATTGCAAACTGAACTCTTCGAATATTATGACAAATGGTAGGAATACTTTATCTGATATCGAAGACGATAATGGCCTTTAACGTGGTGTAACTTTGACAACAACGTGCATAGTTGTAGCGTATGCGGCATAATTCAAACTACTGAGCTTGTAAAGTAGAACTTGTCTTTGTGAACATACGTTTCTGACATACTCATGTTCATACTGAGGAGTTTTACTGCTTGTGTATGTAGAAGAAGTTAAGAAGAAACCATGTACACGTTGCTCGTCCATTGGGAACGCTTGAATCTAACTGTAATCTTCAAGAAAGAAAACGTCACGGTGGTGAGGCGATGGCTTTAACTCCAACCGTCTATTCTTAATTGCCACGAAAGAGAGTTGGGGGAAGAAGCATATGATTTTTACTTTTGTTCGTTCGTCATGTTTTTGTTCGAAGCAAATCTTGAAAATTGTTATTTTAAAAGAGGTTTCGTTAAGGTTAAATAGAAAGGAAATGCGGTGTGCAAGAAACATAACTTACTTGACTTTAAATTGCCATCCTTTATTATTATCCCAAGTTAAAATATGTTTGAGAGGTTTAATTGTAATTTCACACAGAAGTAGAAGGCGTTGAGATAAACGTTATGGTAAAAAAAAACCCTATCCTGCACCATTTTGTTAATTTCTTAATTTTCACGCAAATAATTTAAAACTTGCTAGCTTTGATAACAAATCTAAATGTGTACTACGTATTCAGACAAGCATGTTACTCGGGAAGCATCAATTGGTTCTTTAATATAATTATACCGGACAAGAAACCATTTTGACCAAGCAGTCTGTCCTGTCAGGATTTATTATTTAAAAGTTATTTTTGGCATTTAATATATACAGTTGTGGTCGTTACAATACTTTGACTTTTCACATTTCCCTAACTGTAGTATCATGACAACTGCGAAATACGTTTTATGCATTCAACTTAAATTGTTTAAGAAACTCATATCTAGTATAACACGACAATTCTATTGGTTGCCTGACAACGAATGATTTATAACGTTTGGGGAATAATGAAGCGAGATTTTGCATTTTATTATAAAAAGTCGGAAATGTCTGCTTTTTATGGCAAACATTATTTAATGAAGTTGATGGTTTTGTTTACATTCTCTTTGTCAGTTACATTTCATTCTCACAAAAAATTAGAAGTATTTCTTATAGGTATATTGTATATGTGCAGGTGTACATGGTGAAGTTTATTTAAGAATTATTGATGGTAGCTGTAGTGTGGAGTAGTTTCTACTCATTTTGCATCTTTTAAGTTAAAAAAGAAAGAAAGAAGAATTTAGTGACTGTCGAAAAATATGTTATTAACATTGTGTTATATCAAACTCAAAATAGGAATACACCATGACACGGTTGCAGCTTCACTATGTTAAAAGAAAAAATATTCATGTAATACATGTATTTTAATCCCTTGATGTTTAACCATAAACCAATAATAGGTTTTTATAGTAAATGCCCTTAATAACAATGTGGTGGTTGGTGAAAAAAATAACAACAAACATAATGCACACGTCTGTTAGAAAAGGAAATTCGAAATGTGCGACAACTGATGACTATAATACCGCTCCTTCTTACCGGTATGTAGTAATGTACTTCTAAACACAAGGTATGTGGTAATGTTTTTCTCAACACAAGGTATGTGGTAATGTATTTCTAAACACAAGGTATGTGGTAATGTATTTCTCAACACAAAGTATGTGGTAATGTACTTTTCAACACAAGGTAGATAGGTATATGGTAATGTACTTCTCAACACAAGGTATGTGGTAAGGTATTTCTCCACACAAGGTATGTGGTAATGTACATCTCATCACAAGGAATACAGGTATGTGGTAATGTACATCTCAACACAAGGAAGATAGGTATGTGGTAATGTACTTCTCAACACAAGGAAGATACGTATGTGGTAATGTACTTCTCAACACAAGGAAGATAGGTATGTGGTAATGTACTTCTCAACACAAGGAAGATAGGGGTCATGTACAAAGCACAAGGAAGATACGGACTATGTACAAAAACATGGAAGATTCGGACTATGTACGAAAACAATGAAGATTCGGACTATGTACGATCACATGAAAGATACGGACCATGTACGAACACAAGGAAGATAGGGACTCTCTACGAACACATGAAAGATACGGACCATGTACGAACACAAGGAAGATAGGGACTCCCTACGAACACATGAAAGATACGGACCATGTACGAACACAATGAAGATAGGGACCATGAACGAACACAAGGAAGATACGGACCATTTACGAACACAAGGAAGATACGGACCAT
>JAUMHA010368036.1:0-13569 GCA_032359765.1 Saxidomus gigantea | reverse complement strand
CTGAAACCACAAGGCCTAGAGCTTAGATATTTGGCATGTAGCATTGTCTAGTGGACCTCTACCAAGTTTGTTCAAATAATGACCCCCAGGTCAAAATTGACCCTGCGTGGGTGGTCACTTAGTAAATTTTGCATATATAGGCTTATATAGGAAAAACTTTAAAAATCTTCTTCTCTGAAACCACAAGGCCTAGAGCTTAGATATTTAGTATGTGGCATTGTCTAGTTGACCTCTACCAAGATTGTTCAAATTATGACCCCCTGGTTAAAATTAACCCTTCCCGGGAGGTGGCAAAGCACTTGATTTCCCATAGGCTCATATAGAGAAAACTTAAAAAAACAACACAAGGCAGACAGGCAGATAATAGATATTTGAAATGTTACTTAGCATTGTGTAGTGGACCTCTATGAATTATATTGGAATCATGACCCCTTTTATTATAGCAAATGGTAGTCAGTTGAGCGATATAGGGCCATCATGGCCCTCTTGTTTTGTTATTTTAGTGAGTTTGATGAATTTGTGGAGTGTTTCATACGTGAAAATAAAAACCTTGCTAAAAACCCAACCTCTTACAGTATAGATAAATAGTCTTAAAATAACTATGGTGTATCATAAGACACTTGAGACTAATGAAAGATTTATGATTAATTTCAGGAGAGATGCTTGAAGTGTTGGATAGGTTCAAACTTGATCAAAAAGTTGAAACAGTGAAAGAAGACCCAGTACAGAGGCAGATCCTTCGTATTGTCTTGAAATATGAGATGCAGTCACTGGTAAATGTTTTAAAGAATTCTTACGAGTTTAAAGTTGCTGCTGGCAGCAGATGTTTCTGCCAATGTGAGCAGAATAGATCATGACCAATCAACACAGCTGTGCAATCTGATCATGATATGCTGTGTGCTTGATTAGTCAGTAAATTTTCCATTAGCACCACTATGAACAATAATGGTATGGTCCAAATATGAAAGGGTGACAAGTGACAGTGGGTGAGCTAGTTGCTTTGTAACTTGCATTATAAGCTAGACATACCTAGACATTCTCTACTGTAATACTAGTCTGAAAGGTTGAAGTAATATTATGTGTATGGAGTCATATTATTTGCTGATTTCTGTTCTTGTATGTAAAATATACACACAATTTTAATATAGAAAATGTTAGATCCTGTCAGGTGAAAATGAACAGTACATGATAACTTCCTTCTAATATCTTCATACTATATTTGGTATGTTTCAGTTGCAGAGACTTGCTGAGATAGGAGAGGAGAGTGTTGTTGTTACAGCTAATCTTGTTGATGGTACACACTCCGTTCTTGCCTCAGACCATGGAGAGAAATTTCTGCATAATGGTGTTGTCTCAAATTTCATGGACCATTTTGTTCGCTATCTGTATACAGGTATGCTGATTTCTTTTAGCTGACTGAAGCATAAAGTCTTCAAGGTGAGCTTTTGTGATTGCTCAGTGTTTGTGATTTGCAGTTAAGTGCATTGTCCCAAAACTCTTCTCCAAAACCACTGAGCAAGTTTCAATTATCCTAGGAATATTTCTTAGACAAGATCTTCTTCCAAAAGTGCTTAGACTGTTCTTAGCATGTTAGAGCTAAAATAAATAAAAAATGTTAAGTAGCATTAATTTTCCTTCTCATCTGCATGACAAATTTGAAGCAAACTTTACAGGGATGGACATGAGGTGACCCTCATAGGTTTGTTGAAGTAGTTCCCCTCTACTGCACATAATGGCCATGAGATTACTAATATCGAAGAAAAATATGTAAATGACCCCTCCTTTTAAATCTCCAGACATATTTTAAATTTATTCCTCAAAGTGTTTTTAGGTGACCCTCTGAAGATTGTTGAAATCATTTGGATTTTTAGAAAAAAGTATGACCTCTGGGGGCAAGGCCATCTTTCATATTATTTTACTTAAGGAAATGTAATTGATCTGACAGAATTTGCATTGTATTTTTGTATAGTACCGTATGTGAATTATGCAGGTTTAATCCTGACTTGTGTTACAGATATTAGTTTTCAGTAGTTGTGGATGAGCTGTATAGGGCCAAGTAAAGTATATGCCAAACTTCAAATTTGGTTAAGGAAATTTGGATTAAACAGGATACTTTTTACAGTCTTTTTGTAAAAACTTAGATGAAAATGACAACAAGAAAAGGATAAAAAGAAGAAAAAAATATCTTGTCCGTGTCCTGATGGTGTCATTTGAATGTTTGTTAACATGTGCACCCAATGTCAGGCTTGGTATTTAGCTTGCTGTGTCCATTAAAACGGTTGCAAGGTATTGTGAACATGTTGATGTATTCTGGTACCTATTTCTACAATCTTTAGTTTCAGGTGCTTCAGATAGACAGTAAAATTGTAGTTTCCATTCCTGCTGAAGTGCTGATGTATCTAAACTTTTTGTCGCCTCAATATCTTTAACACTAGAGAAGGATTTTGTATTAAGCTAAGGAAAACTTAAGACTCTTTACATGTTAAGTTCTTTTTGCTTCAGGTGAGACACCAGGTTCAGTCAGAGAAGCATCAAGTTCATCAGATGCTTATATGCTGAAATACGGAGCTCACAGACAAGAGAATAACCTTTCAAGGTCATCAGTAAGTTCCTCTGAGGAGCCAGAAACTTTCATGCATATGAAAAAACATCAGATTGAGCAGTTTAATAGGAGGAAAGACCATGAGGACAGGGCCATTGATGAAACTGTGTCAAAATTAGTGAAAAATATTCTTCGCGAAGGTAAAGCAAAGGAAAGACGGAATAATACCCCGCCTGGTTCGAGTTTTGGACATATGAAACGAAAACGTATGTTCAGTGAATGTAGTGTTGACAATGCAGGTAGTGTTGATCCTGAAACATGTTCTGTGCCAAAGAAGAAACCAATTGCTGAATACTTTCCCACATTGTCACCTATGTTAGGTGGAAACAGTTCCGGTAATGTGTCAAATTCTTTCCATCACACCATACAACAGACTGAGCACAGTAACTCCGAAACCCCAGGGGATGAAGTTATCACCATTAAAATAGAGCCTCATGATATAGAAGAGTATGGTGGTGCTTCTGACATTGGTGATAAGAACAAAGCAGATAGTGGATCTCAGGAAAAGGATTTAGAGGCTACAAACAGTAGTAACTGTTCCAGTCAAGAACAGACTAGTCAGACGATAGAAACACCTAGAGAATGTTCACAGTCAGTTAAATCTAACGGCAGCAATGATATTGTTATAGTGCAAAGTAATGTTGAAATTGTTGATGGTTGTGAAAACTCGGGAAATTCATCAAGTTCTCAGGTAGTCGCTGAAAGAAGAAGTAAGACTTGTGAGAAAATTAAAGTTAAAATTGAGGAAGATATTGACCTGCCATTTGTAGAAGAATACTATCAGAACAGAAGAAAGTGTTTAGAAGATGTGAAATTAACTCCTGAGGAAATTGGTACTGATCAACCCACTAGTACAAGTAAGGTTATTTTTGTGTACTGTTTGAATTAGTACAGCAGTGTACTGGGAGGGAGGGGAAGGGTATACACCTGTGTGCATGAAAGTCTGTCATTCTGTTTGATAGAATAGTGTATTCCTGTCTGGTACCTAGAGATTTCTTTTATCTATTATTCTAATTTTTGGTAGATAGATTGCTAATAATCTGTGGATGGCTTACAACAAGACCATGCTGACTCCTTTAATTAGGGATCTTGTGAGTCTGCAGTCATTGATATTTTTATTATATCTGGCTGTGGTAACTACTGTTACGATGTGGCTTAAGAATATGAAGGGTCAAAATGGGGTTTAGGATTGTTGGATGTCTGGTATTTTATTGGTCACCATTTAGGCTGTACTTTGCTATTTTTGAGCGTCCAGTTATACAATTAGCAGGCGGATAATATTGATGATATAGGTATTTTATGCTTATCAAAAAAATGTATTTGCCAGGGAAGACTTTTTTCGCCAATTCTGAATTTGGCAGGGCTCAAACCACTGTCCAGTGACCTTATTCAATGAGTGGTTACTTTGATTTCAAGTCAACAACTCTGACCACTCAACCATGGAGGTTGTTGTAACTTACCCCTCTCTAAACACCTAATTCTCAAGGCTTGATATGGAAGAAAACTTATTTCATGCTAAATCCTGTAAACCTATGGAGACCAGAAACCTCATAATACTATAACCCCTTGAAAAGATGTCTATGAAACTTGGGTCAAAAGTCTGTCATGTTGAGATTATGTGCAAACCCATTTTTAAACATCACTGCCTCATGGCCAAAGTCACTCATTATGTAGGGGTCAGAGATAATAACTACATCTCCTAAACCTCTTCAAGGATTGTTATGAAGCTTGGATCAAATGTTCATGTCCATTGTCCTTGGGAGGTCTCAAATTCAGGGTCAACGGTCATGAGATCATATTTTCAAAACCCCTAAAGGGCCCGCCTGTTATTTTTGTATGATTAGGTGTTTTAATTATATCATTATGATTTTATTAACAAATGAACAGCTCTAGCGCATTGCTTATGATTTTTTGACAAACTTTTTTGAATGTTAAGTTAGTGGGTTATATGTTCCTTAGTTTTAAGAATTTTCCCAGATTTATTGTTTCATGTCCAGATCTTTAAACAAATAGCAGATGTTACCAGGTGAGCGATATAGGGCCATCATGGTCCTCTTCTTTGCAATAAACCAGTCTCTAGCTGAATGCATCTGAGGATTGCAGCCAAGCAAATTCACATTGATCATTACTATAAGTATAATTATTATTAAGCCAAATAGAAGAGATAATATGTGTAACAATAAGCAAAAGTTGATAAGCACTGATAGCTTGTTTTAGATAGACATGGCCCAAACATCAGCATTCATAAAATGGTCTTTCCAGTGTCTATTTATAGTAAATTATGTGTATTTTTCGCTCTAAATGATGGAGATATTCTGTCAGCAATCTGACGGACTTGGTAAAAGATTGCTTAGGACATATTTCAGTGGCAGAAATGCAACATCAAACCAATAAATTGTTAAATCAACAACAACTCTGGATATAACTGCTTTAGAATTAGACAAATCTAGACATGACCTTTGGTCTTTATGCAGACTTCGCTGGAGCATGCTGAAATATTACCAATCATGCTATTTATGACCAGTGCCATTGAAATGAAACATTGACTTGGTGGTGGCATGTGTTATTTGGCTAAACCAAGAGTGTGGTATGGTAGTATAATTGTGTCTCGTGTAGAAAAACCTGCCATGCCAGAAAAAGAATGAAATGGTTTATTTTGAAGCATACACGAAGCTTGGAACTGTTAACAGGTAGGTTACTAAAGGATTAAGTAAAGTTTTGAATGAATGAATACATAATGTAGTTATACCTAACCAGCATTATTGATTAGACCGAGAATTTGTAGAGTGATCAAGCCTGATCTTAAAAACTTTCTGACTTTAACTTTGTTAGCTCATCTGAGCATGAAATGCTGCTAATGAGCTTTTAGGGTCGTTTGATGTCTGTCATTATTGTTAAGTCAGTAAGTCCATTTGTTTATTTTTGCTGTACATAGTATCCACACTGAATCTAACTGGCCATATTATAGATGTCCATAAGATCCCTATCAGATTGGATTATTGACCAGTACCTTTATCAGTTACATTTTACCATATTCACGCTGTATTTCATACATTTCTTCAATAATCCTCATCATGTCACTTCTCCAGATCTGGACAGAACATTTATGATCTTAAGACTTCTGACAGTTTTTATTGACGGCCAAATCAGACCATAGACCATAGTGTTACAGCACTAGATCTTAATAGACGATACCATCATGTTTACACTCAACTGCTTCCTTTCTTCATCAAATTCTAATCATATTTAGATAAAATGACATGATTTTACTGTCATATTTGAAAAAAATGACATGATTTTGAACTTATATTCTCTCTTGTATGCTTGATTTATAGAAAAGGCCTTAGTTAGTTCAAGTTTCAGTTGAATATGCATATTTCCATATGAGAAAATTATTTTTACGTGAAAACCTACACTATCAAATAGTAACGAAATGTTTTTAACATTACGCATTGTCCACTTTTTATTTTTAGCTCACCTGAGCACGAAGTGCTCAAAGGTGAGCTATTGTGATCGCACGGTGTCTGTATGGCGCCTATTTTCTGTTGTCTGTCGTCTGTTTACACTTACCTTGTGAACACTCTAGATGCCACATCTTAAGTCCAATCACCATGATAACTGGTCAGAATATTTGTTTTCAGGATCTCGAAGCCAAGTTTAAAACTTGGTCAAAGAAAGTAAAAAACCAGGTTAACATTTTAAACACCCTAGAAGCCACATTTTGCACCCAGTCTTCATGATAGTCAGTCAGAATGTTTGTCTTGATGAACTCTAGGTCAAGTGTGGGCAGTGTTTAGCTCAGAATTGGAGGGTCCCAGATTTGATCCCCACCAGTGCCAAAGTAGTGATAGACTCATCATAGAGTCCTTAGACAAGACACAGATTCCACATTGCCTCTCACACTCTCTTCAGGGTTGATTCCATCTAGAGTGAATTCGAGAGTGATATTGAAAGAACTTGTTTCACAATCCAGATTAAATTAGTATGAATTAAAAGTGTTAAACTAGGTCATGTCAGATAAAAAAAACTAAGTCATCCTATCAGAGTATTGAGAAACCATGTCAACGTTCTTGTCAGAATATTTGTCTTGATGGATTCTTGGGTTTTGAAGTTGTAGTAGTGAAATTAGGGACTGGGGGTACAGTTTTCCAAGCAGATTCCAAAATTGTTCTCTGCTAGCTTTGGTCATGATCTTTTGACCTATGTGTCAATTTAAGCAATGGTAATCAGGTGAGCTATATAGGGCCATCATTGCCCGCTTGTTTTGAAACTTCATGTGTACATGTAGGTTAGAAACAATGTATGCTATGTCATGATAATAATTATTACGTAGAAATTTTGCCATCACTGTTGAAAACAAATTGCAGTGAAAAACATTTTATGTTTTTGCAGGTCAAATTTATCATTTGATTTTCATGGAACTTGGTCTAGGTCATATTCCAGAAATATCTTGTGTACAATTTAGAAAAGTTTTATTTTTATATGAATCTCTTAAAATGTTTGTGTATGTCGGATGACATCATAATTATGTCCCAAATCAAATATGGAGGGGTATTTTGTTTTGCACATGTTAGTTGGTAGGTTGGTCCATCGATAGAACAAACCATGTCTGATCAATAAACAAAGAAGGATTTGGCCTAGATTCTTCAAACTTTGTAGGTTGGTTGGACATTACAAGTAGATGACCCATATTTATTTTATGCCTACACATGTAGTATAAAAATTGCACAGAGTAAAGTTCAGTAAAAAGCTGTCACACTATATCAAATTACAGGAAACCTGGCCAAGTTGTTGCTCTTGTTTTTGATTTTCATAATGTGTGCATATGAACTGCAAAGCATCTTTGTCATCTGGTGTGAAATACCAAGACACTGCATCAGATTATAGAAAAACCCTGTTAACACTTTCAATAGGATTCTTTCATAAAAGTTGCCCTTGTAGTGGTACTCAGGTGAGCGATATAGAACCATCATGGTCCTTTTCACATTTTAACCTTTTTTTTATCACGTTCAGATCTTATGCACACAATGGAGGCTAAAGTTAATAGAGTACAATGTGTAACTGAAGTAATGCAGTGTAGTAATGCTTTACTACATATACTAAAGTAAACTGAATTTAACAGTCATCATTCATTTCAAACATACTGTAATCTTTTTGTCCTTTACATGCACATACTGTTATGCCTTCATTCATTATTGTGTGCTATTTATTACTTTCAAAATTGAAGATGCTGCTGATGAAGAGGAAGAATATATTGAAAAGCTACCTGACCCTGTTCCTCGTGGGCAGTTCAAACCAATCAGTCTGTCATCTGGGAAGCCAACATACATCATGATTCAACTCAACGCCACAGATCAAAGTAAGCTTGCAGTTTGAAACATTAAGTGTTTCTATCTCTCACAGAAGACTGATATTGTGATGTCCGTCAGTTCATTAGTCTGTCTATTTGGAACTGTTGCTTATTGAGGAATAAATTAGCGTGAAATAAATATGTATGACCAAACAGGAGATGCACAGGCAGTTTGTATGTAGATCATATCAGAAAGTTGAAAAGACATGTGTATCTCTGTAGGGTGTGTTGCATCTACTTTTTTTCTTCAGGTCAACCAAATAACTACAGAGTTGTGGTACTAATTAAAATTCTACATAGTTGTCCTAATTGAGATATTACTAAGTAATGGATTGACAAAATTTCATGAAACTTTGAATATTTTTGCAACACCAATTCACCATCTTTATTTCAACACAAATTTTACTGGAATTGTCACAAAAGTTTCAGGCATATAAACTTTGAAAAAGTTATTTATGTTATTTTTGAATGTTCAGATCCATGCATTTGTGGTTGTTGGTCAAAGTCAATTTGAACTAGGAAGATTGGTCTGTATTGACACAATGAAGTGGCCAAGAAATTGTAGTTCTGATTTAACCTATTATATTTGATTTATTGCCCTTGAATAAGTAGGAAATGTCAATAATTTTTAATTCAGTGTATAAAAATAGATGTACTGTATCTGTTTTCAGTTCGTGTTGGAGAGATGCCGCATATCACACAGATAGCAGCAGTTGAACCTGATTCTGGATCCGTGTTTGAGAGATTTATCATTCCAAAAGTCCCTATGTCAAATACAGCTTCTGTGTTAACTGGGATAGTCATGACCAGTCTATACACTATGAGAGTAAAAGACAAACCAGTGATGCCTGTACCACTTCAGGAAGCAGTTGAAGATTTCTTTAGATGGCTTGAAAGCTTTTCAAATGTGCTCCTTGTTGCACATAATGGGAAACGTTTTGACTTTCCAATTCTCACGTGGGCAATAGCTCAACTGGATCTGTTTCCAAGATTCCTCTCTCTTGTGGTAGGAATGGTTGATCCATTACTATTATTTCGCAAAGCATATCCGGACAGATATAATCACAAGCTAGAAGGTTTAGTCAGTGACATTCTTAAAACAACTTACACTAAACGTGATGCTGTGGAAGATGTAAAGTCACTAGGAAAACTCTTGCTTCATACATCACCAGTTAAGAAATGGTTAGGTTTCAGCTTCCCTGTCAAAGATGTGTATCATTCCACATTGTTCAACAAAGAAAAAGCAAAGAACATTAAGTCACTTCATACTCTGATAGCACATGGTGTCTGCAAAATCGCAACAGCAGAAAACATTGCAGGGTCTGGATTGAATTTTGATCACCTTAAAACTATCTTTAACATTGAAGGTGAAGATGGACTAGAGAATGCTTTAACAGACGAGAACAGTGAAGGTCAGCCTAGAGTGACAAATGCTAGAAGGACTCTTGAAACCATCATTCCCAAAATGGGGGCATTTTTCTCCAAGAGGAAAACTGTTGAATAAAAAAAGAACAAGTCTACATCAGGAGGACCTGAATCCATTGTTTTATAATAATTAACAGTTTACTGCTGTTCACATTTCAGTGTTAGATCGGTAGTAAGAGAAGAGAAAGTGACATTTATAACTTACAATATTATTTGACATAATTGTTAATTATTTGTACAAGGTCTGTGCTGTCAAATTCATTGTTTCAGTCTTTTTGTTCTGTTAAAAACCATGTCACTGAATGAAACATTTGTTTTCAGCACAGTGATCATACATACATCTATCCTTTTTAAATTTTTTTATTAAAACATAGTGTTTCTGCATAGACACTGATACAGTTTCCAGTGTTAAATTACCAATTTTAATAAAAATTTCACCATCTTCCCTAAAATGAAGATTAACATCCAAATTTAGACCCCTTCAAGAATGAAAAAAACCCATAGTTTGCTAGATTTTGGTCATGATCAACTTTGGTTTTTTGAGTAGGTTGTTAAAGTGTTGCTTTTAGTTTGTTTAGGATCCTAAAGATCAAATAAACTACCACTTTCAAACTAACATTTATGGACTGTTGCGGTGTTTGTCAGAATTACAATGGAAAAGAACTAAATCGACAGAGTGCTCATCACATGTATGGGTATTATTATATTGTAATAACTATTGTTTATATTTTGACCAGTTGAAGTCAGGGATGTGGTGGGAGACATGTTTGCAAAAACAATTTTCTAGTTTGATTTGGAAAATCTGTTCCGATACTTTCACAAATAAATACCATTTTCTGAGGCAAGGTTTCAAACCCTTTTTTGTATACTTTAAATGCCTACAGTTTGGCAACATATATTATGACTTTTGTTTTGTCTGTATGTCCTTACTTACATCTCAAAGATATTGTGTATTGAACTTTTTCTACATTACATGTATTTGCGAGGATTTGATTGAAACTTTCACAGATAATCATCCTTTGTGAGTAAGTGATCAAAAAAGAAATTTTTATGTTTACCATACCAGAATTTTTTACTTCTGATTTTTCACATTATAAATTTTTTGAAGGTTTCATAGTTGCACTGTACTGTATTTTGATAAAATAATAAGAAATCCATTTATAGATCTCCTCTTGCATGTGCGATATTTTGATATACAAATAAAATGCATTTATAAATCTTTTATTGCTTATTCCTTTACATCAATCAAATAAATAACAGAAAGTTTTAGACTTTTATCATATTCATTCAACTTGGCAGTAAATGAATTGATGCCTACAAAAGGCTTTTTACTGTTCAAGAATGTAGTTGTTCCTTTTGAAAGTAATGAAGTAATGCAGACTCTGATTTAATTCAAACATGGTATACTTGTTTCTGTTGGGAGTATAGACAACAGTTACTGCAGCACGTCACATAACTCTGTAAAGCGTATTTTGCATATTTAAACCACTTTTTGTACTTTGATTGTGTCATGAAAACTTAAATTCAAATTTCTATAATTTTGCCATTTCTTAAACTTTCAAATTATATTGCTTCTTACAACATGGTCATGATGTACGTCCTCTACCTCTCTCTAGGGTCATAGAGTGATTTTACAATGTAGTTGAAAGACAACATTATACAGATTAGAATCAACATATAACAATATTAAAAATCATAAATATAATGGTGTATGCAACTTACATGGGCTTGATTTCAGATGTATCTTGTTACAAGCAGTCACGGAAGAAATCTAATACTTTCAACCTTGTACTGAATGGGTATCTGTACATCAAAGACAAACAGAGCAGCACTGGTACTGTCTACTGGAAATGTGGCCGCGTGGGTTGTAAAGGACGAGTCATACAGAGAGGGCAGGAGCTCATCATTTCACAGGCACATATTCATGGTCCATCACATAAACTAGAGGTATGGTCATTGTTGATATATTTTTAGTACTTTTCTCTGGTCTTTTTAGCTTGCTCAAAAATTCACTGCTTATGAGCCTTTTTGATTGGTGGATGCTAGTTGTTTGTCCATCATTGTTATGGGAGTTCCTTGTCTGCTGCCATACAATTAAAGATCTATCATTGTTTTCTCTACATTCTTTATTCATTTATTAAGGTTGTTCAGTTTAAAGAATATCAGCTTTTTTCCGAAAGAAAAACATGTGACTAACAAATGATTAAATCACTATCACTATTTCAGGGATAAGGTCCTAACAAAGGTGCTGCCAATATGGAGGAGTATATTTGATGACGTAGAAACATGGAAATGTGCAGAAGAGTAGTCTAGTTTGTACGGATAGATGCAACCATTCTATACACTGTACTTGCAAGATGTTGTTTCAGAAGCAGAGCATAAAAGGCATTTTTTGAAGTGTTTCAAGGGTTCTTTATAGTGGGGCAAGTCAAGTAGAGAAAGGACAAGAGAGAGTCTGAATACACTTCAGTCATGGTGAGAATTAGAGACTAGTGGATCCTAGTAATGGATGCTTCTTAGAGATACAGCAATACAGCATTGCTAGAACCCAGATGTAGGACTGACATGTAGCAATAGTAACTTTTAGAATAAACTAGTCAAACACAGCAAGTTAATTGGAGCAGCAAAGAGGAAGAACAGTAGATGTACTGGAATGTGCATTGTGATGAAGTTGTGTTAGCTAAACAAAGCTCCAGATACTCTGTGTTCAATGGGTATGAAAAGGGAGTTTTTGATAAGCATTATTGAACACACAGTCAGATAGTAGGTGGTTTATTTTTTTGCTGAATACTGAAAATGAAGTATATGATAATAATGGGTGTTTGTCCCCGTGTCCTAAGAGAAGCAAAGAAAGGTTTGAAACTTTTAGCAGGGGAGGACAGTTCTGCAACACCAATATGTTGCAAAAACAGAAGAAGTAAATAGTATGTGTTATATATACAGGCGTACTGGCAGATCTCAGGTTGTACATAGCTTTTTCAGCTTGCTTTTGTAATATTCTGTCAGTTTACAATAGATAATTACAGTGTAAGGTAAGTTTTGTATATGGATTTGTCAAGCCCGCCTGCAGCGAAAGATTTACACCCTTTTCTACATTTAGCATGTAATTTAGAATTGTCTTGTAGTGGATGACCTGGTAGTTGGCGCCCACTTATATTGTTTTTCTCTTGAATAATTTTTGTCAGGGTCAGTACCAAAATGTAGGTATAACATCTTGGTAAATATTTTGAGACACTTTGATTGTAGCACTTGTATACCACATTTGATATATATTCTGTTTGTGTCTAGTCAGGAAAGTATAATGTAGGTATGTTAAAACAAGAGAATGGGATTATGTGGAAATTACTCATTTATTGAAATTGCCAAACCGATTCAATTTAAAACTGAGTTTCTGATTGCATGAAGTCAGGCAATGGTATAACATATCACAGTTATTGTGAGAGTATGAAAGTTCTGTTTTATGAGCATCAGCAGTGCTGAATACAGTTTGTATCTGAAACACTGGTAATTGAATGAATTTTTTAAATATTTTATTCCGCACTAAACTGGTTTTAGGGGGCTAAACAAAAATCAACTAAATAAATTTTCCATTGTTGTACTGCCTGTTAATTAGGCCTGAAACTCGGACAGACATTTCTGTATACTTACTATAAACTGTGAACCATAGTTTATTGGAGATAATGTTTATTGTTTTAGAAGTTGATATTTTAGATTTTATTATTATCGTGTACAGAAGTCAACTCAAAACATGTAGGATAGAATTGATCAGCAACAGTGCATAGCTAAATGAAATTTACTCCTCATTTATATGATTGGAAAATGAAGATTGAGAGTAGATTAATCAAATGACAAAAGAACAGTTATTATTGAAGAAACAGATATAAAGTTGTGTATTTATGAGCCCAATTGAGAATCTCCAGTTATATTTACAACATTAATGCAGGAGGTCAAGTTTTTTGTAATACAGATATTTGAGCTAGCATGAGTTTACCACACATTTTTAGCTCGACTCTATGAAGAACAGTTTGGGGCCACTTTAGTTGTCCACAGATAAATAGGGGGACTTTTTCAATCAAGGGACCATGGCCCTTTAACCACTATGGAAGTAAAATAATAGGTAGTTAAAACAATGCACTGTATCTCCATACAAGGAATGGATGAAAATGGTGGATTTTACGGTGGGTTACTTTGC
>JAUMHA010368025.1:0-13571 GCA_032359765.1 Saxidomus gigantea | reverse complement strand
ATCATCTTGAGGTGAAATTTAGCATGAAAATCTACCTTATAAACTAAAGAATTACTGTGATATACATAATTGGAACTCTTCTGTCAATTTTTTGGTGTTCCTATAAAATATGAAAAGCTGCTAAGGAAAGAAAATAGATAAATTTTAGGGTACAGATCACTGAGGTGGCACTCGGAACATCAGATGCATCAGAACCATAAATCTTTTCAAAGGCAAACCATGTGTTTTATGATGCATTATTCAAATTGTAATACACAGATATAAGCTCTATTGCAATGTATTTGTTAACGTGGAGTTTTTGTGTTTCAGTGGATTAAAGGGGAAGTCGGAAGAGGGGGATCCACAAGAATCTTTACACGTAAATACTATTTTGTTTGTTTTATCTTCAGTTGTCTGCCCCTGCTTTAAATGCTAATCAAAGGGCAATAATGTAGTTTAATATTAATATTCTTGCTTGGCACTTTATATATATTAATAAAAGCATGAAATGGAAATAAGTTGAAATACCATTTACAATTATAAATTATAAAAGTAATTATCTTCTAGCAGTTTTCACTAGTTTGTTGAGCTAATTTCTTTAAAAAAGAATGTGTTGTGTGCAAAATTGTGACTAAAAGAAAAAAGTGGATGTTTAAGGTAACTTTTTCAGAAATTATTAACGGCTGAAGGTCAGATAGATGATTTTACACTTCCTGTCAGAGATCTGAAAGCCACTGTTATAGAGGCTATTACAGAACTGAAAACAGAGTTAGAGACAAGGTAGGCATGTTTTGGTGTTCTTTTCATCTTGCTAGATGGAGTGACATAGTCTTCTCAGGTCAGTTAAAGAAGAGAAATGATTTAAATTGTTACTTCTATATGTACGCTATTAAGTTAGCAGCTGTTAGCGAAGCTTAATAACCTTAACCATTTGGATTGCAAAGGAGCTTATAATTCTAATCATTTGGATTGCAAAGGAGCTTATAATTCAAATCATTTGGATTGCAAAGAAACTGATTGTCATGCTTTAAAATTAGTAAGGTATTTCTTGGTGTACAACAACACCAGTTAAGCTTGAAATGGGCCAGTTGGAATATCTTATTGTAGCACAGGTGAGCCAGCGGAATAGTAAAATGGTGTCTGGACGATAACTCGAGAACGGCAGGTCTAGTATCTTGAAACTTGGTGTGGAGGTTGGTCATGACCAGCAGATGACCCCTATTGATTATGAGGTCAGTAGGTCAAAGGTCAAGGCCACCTGGATTTATTTTTGTAAGGCCAAAAATTGTTGTTCTTTTTGAGGCCACATGTATTGCTTTTTCAACATTGCTGATTTCATCAAAGGGGGCATACATGTTTTACAAACGGCTCTCGTTTATGTATCATCTGCCATATATTATTTCATTTTGGATGGTGTAAGCTGTAACAGGCAGGAGTAATTGAGTATTATATCTACATTGTTACTATATATGTGGGTTTATTTTCCAGTGGTGATAACATAGCTACACAGTCCTTAGAACACATCCACTCAAATGAGGTTATCATGACAGCTGGCAAATCAAAAACTGTAGAATCATTTCTAAAGGTACAAAATAAAACTAAAGTATATACAATATTGAAAGTTTTTAGCAGTTTATTGCCTATATCTACTAAGTTCTTTCTTTCTATTCCAGGAAAAGAGTTATATTATTTCAGTTCTGGCATGATTTTTTATGATATGATACTGTGATTAAACTGCTCAGATTCCCTGAATGCCATTTAGCCCTTTCCCGGCAGACGGCAAGTGACTGTACCTTTGTGACCATTGCAGATTATGATCAGTCTGTACATCCATGCAGTCTGATCATGGTCTTCACTGTTTGCTATTCAGTCAGTAAATTTTCAATGACCACCCCTTTTGACAACTAATAGTATTGCTAAAATTGAAGGATGGAAAAGTCCAATGTGGTCACATAGCTGGGTAAAGGTAAGTGTCCCTTGAAACGGATATCTTCAGTATCATATGGCATGGTGTTTATCTGAAGTAAACAGTCATTCATAGTACTAAATATGATATGCAAGAATAAAACTCTTTAATCAGTGCAAAAAAAGTATGTTTAAACAAATAGTGATTACCATTACTAATCTATGAACAATTCTTTTCTGCAGGATGCAGCACGTAAAAGGAAGTTCCAGGTTATAGTTGTGGAATGTGCTCCTTTTTACCATGTAAGTTCCTAATGATTGTTTACATTGCCAATCAACTTTAGTACGGCAAATCATATGTTATAGCTCAGTAAAGTTGTAGTGTTAATATTTTCTATGGTGGTGTTTTCTGTAATAGAATATAGGGTAGCTCACGACATTCATCCTGTGTTTTCCAGACATATTTCCAGTCAGTTAGCCTAAAAAAACAACAGGATATTGTATGAACAATCCAGAGTTAACTAAAAACCAAGATTTTAAAGAATTTCAACCGTAAATCCATGAGATTTAACCAATTTTGCTACAGATGGCATCATAAAAATCAGAAGGAGTCTTCTGGAAAAATCGCAGGATATATGGCATTTTTGTCACGATATTTTGAATGACTTGGATCCTAACCCCAAGATTCCTTGTACAAAGAGCTCATATGTTATGATTTCCACATTTGCACTTAAAACTGTTCTTTTATTTCCTGCTGTCAGTATTATGTGTGTGTTTTTGTGTTGCAGGGTCAGCAGCTAGCTGTCAGTCTAGCTAAGTCCGGTATTGAAACCACTGTGATTAACGATTCCGCTGTATTTGCCATCATGTCTCGCGTGAACAAAGTTATCATAGGAACACATACAGTGATGGCTAATGGAGGGTAATTTTACAGTAAAACATTTCTATACAAGTCTAAATTGTACATGTACTTCTTTCTTGGAAATCTTGTTGTTTTCTTTATTGCTTACAAAGGCCACTGATTGAAGTTACCTCTTTCTAGCGTAACCAACAACACATTAAGGTAGGGGGTTGTTCATGAAACAAATGAACACTGTATCTATCTATCCCTTATTTATATGCTGATATGATGGTTTCATGAACAACCCTTAACATGTTATTCTTTTGTGAAGAATTTACATTATCTGCCAGGAAACAAATGTGGAAGATCTCTTGGTATATAGACTTTTGTTCAAGTGCTAGGGAAAACATTTGCAACTTAAAGTTCAAAAACATTTCAACCTTTACTATTTATTTCTTTTCGTTTAATTCAGTTGGCATTACATAAGTTCACCTTTATTCTTAGCATTCTAACCACATGTACAAATATCTGCTCAAGTAATTTTCCCAAATGTTGCCAAAGAATGTATTATTATGGTATTGCAGGTTGAAAGCAATCAATGGTAGTCATGCAATTGCTCTAGCAGCCAAGCATTATTCTGTACCAGTAAGTATACATTATCCCAGTCAATAGTCAAGAACAGAATTTAATATGTGTCTCATACAGTGCTCATTTTAAATTTATTATTTACCTAGAGCTCTAGCTGAAGATACTCAACCAATATGCTTCTTTCTCTTAAATTATATCCCACATGTGGAACACTTATAGTTTAAATCCACTCCATTGACATTTCCAATCTCAGTGATATGTTTCAATGAAATACCTCAATTATTCTTAAATGTTTAAACTATTAGTGCGTTGATTTTCTTTTTCCATTTTATACTCAATTATTCTTAAAATAGATAAGGTTGTTTTAATAAGAACAAAAAATTGAATATGCAGTTGTTTGCTTCATAACATGTTTATCAACAGATTTGGGATATTTTTGTAGAATAAAACAAAAATATGCACATTTATATGGTAAATTGAACTTAATTCAAATCTATGCAGTATTTTTATGTAGTTTTTATCAAATTTTAGTGTTATGTAATTTTGTTTCTTTTCCATTTACAGCTGATAGTGTGTGCAGCTGCTTTCAAGTTATCCCCAGAATTTCTGTGTTCAGAAGATCAGGTATTTAGTTATTTTATGAAGCCTCTGTCTTTTGATTGTTAACTTAAATAAATGCAGTACTCTTCATTGAATACAAAAAAGTCTATGATATGTGAAGACAGTGAAGAGTAAAGAAATTTAAAGAGAACTTATCAAATTGCGATATAACTGTACCTTAAACTTGAATATTAGTAAAAGGTTAAGGTGAAGAAAGATGTATAAGAGACAAGAATAGCTTTGAAAATATTAAAGTTTACACATTTACATGGGTAGTTGAACGAAGAATCCACCTGGAAAGAATAGAAACCCACAGCAAGAGTCTTTACCTCTCGAGCACTAAGTCTAGGTCGGCAGTACAGAAAACGGCACACTTTTAGAAGATAACTTTTTCTAAAACTGAACTCTTACTGGGAAATCAGTCCTGGCTGGGAATCGGACCTTGGCAGCCATTTTCATTATCAAACAACTAGACTGCTGATTCCCTTAAAATACCTAACATTCTGTACCATGCTTTAAAATTCAAGATTTGATGCAGCTCATTTGCAAAATTTAGACACAAGGGATCAGAAAGTGTATCAGTTTTGAATGTAGCCATATCGTAAGTAAGTTCTTGAATTTTTAAAACAGTTTCACTAGAATTGATGTACAGCTGTTAATTATGTTTTCAACATTTAAATTTGTTTTAACAGATTAAAACCTGATAGGTTTAATCTAGAAAGGGGAAAAGGGAAAAAGTCCAATCGGAACATCAGTTTGAGAATGTATTGTTAATGATCTGTTTACATTCAGTATGAGTCATTCGGATCCACTTGTTTTCAGGATGCATTCAACAAATTTGAGAGTCCAGAACATGTAATGAGATTTACTGAGGGTAAAATTCTATCCAAGGTGCAAATACACAACCCTGTATTTGATTATGTACCACCTGAGCTTGTGACATTATATATATTTAACATGTAAGTATTGAGTGTTTGCTAGATACCATTTTATCTAGGTGTTTTCATATGTTTAGTCTTTGTGTTAGCTTTTTGGAGACCAGCCCAGATGAGGATTATCAGCGTGTTTACTGTGGAGTTTGATCATGATCTACACTGTCCACTTATTACTAAATAAGTAAAAATTGAGTAAAAAAGTCTTGTTTCAATTGTTTAGTAGGGGTAAGGGTTAATTACACTGAAACTCTCTGATGAAAAAAGAAAGAATACAAATGTATTTCTTAGTTTATACTAATTTGTTATAGCTCGATTGTAAATAAAGCTTGTAGCTTATCGAGTCACCCTCTAGTCCGCTTCTTGGAAAAAATAGTACTGGTGTCATATGTGGAGGTACGGTTGGGACCCTAGTTGGACTCAAACATGCAACCTTCAGAATGGAACGGCAGACATTTTTACCTCTACACCACCACTCCCAATGTAATTTTTGAGTGAGTTAATCAATGCATTTCAAATGCTAGTGAAAGCCCATTCATCATTACCATCTGCTATAGCAAAAAATGTAATGCACAAATTCATGCACCTACACAATTGCTTTCTGCATATTTTCATCATTATGTACACAATGTATGTAGATGAATGGACAGTATTTCTTTACATTATTTTCAGTGGAGGAACAGCCCCATCTTATGTATACAGACTTCTGAGTGAATTCTACCATCCTGATGACCACACATTGTAGCATATGTTAATATGTGTGTTAAAGCAGAGCAAAGGCTGGCAAACTTTTCAACTTTATTGAATACTATGAGACATAGAGATGTAATATTTAATTCGTGGAGATTACTGGGATATCTCCACAATTCTAAACAAGGGATTCAGTTGATTGTATTGGAAATAGAAGTATTTGTGCAAAAGGCAATATTTCCGAATCCATCGACTGTCTGTCAATAATTCTTAGTCTAACTGTGCCTTTGTGATTTCATTATTGATTTGATGTTAAGCAAACTTAAAAACAACAAATTGTCTGGAAAAGGTAGTCATGTTTGCTATAGTTATGGTCCCTGAAGTGTCGTTTGTCTACAAACCCTTGCATGTTTGTTTTTAACCAGACTTAGTGTAGCAATTCAGTATGAATTATAGCAATTAACTTGTCATACGGCAGATACAAAGCGTATTTGGGCAAAATTGGAATTACACTCCTCAGTTCCTCTGTAGACAAAATTTGTCTGGACTATTTCTTGTTAACCACTATCCCCAATTCAATCAAACTTTACTACAGTGATTATTACCAAGCCTAGTTGTGCATATTAGAGGCATTATGCCATCAGATAGTTTTTGTTCAAGTTTTTGTCCTTCGATTTTTCAAACCTAGTACATACAGATGTTAGTTTGGGCTATTTTTAACACTACCCAGAACTCAATGAAAATTCACAGGGGTGATTGGTACTAATCTTAGTTGGGCATATTGTCGGGGATGTTGAGCACAGATAAATCTTCACTGAACTATTTCTCAGCAACCTCTGCCAGAAAATCAGTTAAAACTTCAAAGGAGCTTTCTCTGACAAGCAACCACAGCTGAGAATCCAGCACCGACATGTGGTGCCTTTATTCCTCTTCTGTGTCAAAATGACTAGCAAACAAGGAGAATAACTTCCAATGCAGCATAACCTTCAGTGATAGCTCTAATTGAATTTGAAGGATGTAGTCTGATTTATCACTTCTCTGCTTTTTCAGACCATTCCGAAAATGGTCAAGCATGTGTATAATGTTGCTTAGCTGGTATTCTAACACAATCTGAAACTTTTCTGGTATAAATGTAGCAAAACAGAATCTGTACGATAAAAGCCTCTATTTTCCAAGGGCTATACCAGTGGCAAGAGACTTCTGCGTTTATAAATTAAGTATAAGTTATAATGGTGTTGCTACCCGTTAAACAGGGTCTCATCCACAAAGAAAAAGCCAATATCTGCTCTCATGGACGGACTTTTACAAAATTCACTTCAAATCAAATCTACGCGTTGAACATACATGTAGTTTAGGGTATTTTTTTCGAAGACTATATCGTGTTGGAATAGAAATAATAAATGCCATCTTGTATTTTGTCTTTGATTAAAACACAGCCAGTCTTTCGGATGCAAAAAATTATATCACTCTTGCTATGCAGTCATGATTTAATTACTAAGCATCCAAACTTCTGGCTGTACATTGTATTTGAATCAATGATAAAATACAGGGATCTTAATTTACATTTTCTGTATCAGTTTATGCGCAGTTTCGTATTGCTTTGTCATATTCACCAATAAAACAAGACTTTATAATTGAAGATGTGGCTACTCTTTCAGAAATGTAACTGAAACTTAATGTTTCAAGACTCTACCCATGGAAGCAGCAGTATAGAAATTTATCCATCAAAAAATAAAGTCCACAAGAAATTGTGGAAATTTTCTCCATTATTTTTTCATGCAGCTGTGGACTATACTTGGGGAAACAAACAATAAAAGCATACCAAAGTTCATTTAAATTTTATTGTATTTCACTTGAAAAAAAAATATAAAAAAAGGTTAAAATGTTGCATAAGTCTGGAATGTGTAACTATCATAGAAATTGAAAACAGACCACTCATAAACGTGTGTAAGTTACAGCATGAAAAAGAAAAAATGAAATAGCACTACTGTACAATGTAACAATTTCACATCTACACTCGCACACATGACTGACGATGAAATATTTATATCCAGTATTTTCTATGCATGCACTTACACAAAAAGCTCGTCAACAAAAATCCTAAAATTTGCAATTTCTTACCAGACACCACATCATAAAATGGCACAAATCGTCTAAATTGAAGGATCTGTTTTTTTATTGTTTTCAAGTATTACCATTTAGATGTTTTGACTAATTTGGCAGTTTAATTGTCTTAAAAGTTGAAATGCATGTATATCGGGGCAAGAAAAAACTAAGAGTTTATTCCCCGATAGCTACTCATAGTTTTTAGAAACACTATAAGCCTTACATGAATGGTTAATCTTAAACAATATCATGGAATATTTGAGATCAGTGCAGTGCACAGTAACGCGGAAGATATCTGTCCATCACTGAGGGATGAAATAGCCATGGAACAGATGGAGTTATATTTATGCTTTTCTAGCTTCAACCGTTCTACTCTAGGTGAAGATATGATTTATGTTTGATTATACAAGTAATATCGTTCGGTATAAATGGGTGATTAAAATTATGCACGATTATGTTTGGCTATGCTTGAACACAATTTTATTTCAAATGCAAAAATTTTACGTAAATACTTTTACTACACGAGAAAAATTCCCTTATACATATATTGAGCAGTTAATGTTTGTATTCACAGAAGTGTTACAACAATAGATGAAGCAGTCTAAATGTATCCTAGTTAAGTACACATGCAATCTAATGAAATGAACCATTTCATTGATGAAGATTTCTTTTAGAACTTTAAAAAGGCAATTCCCTCTTACACAATAAGCTAACAATAAAACACAAAATATACCTAGAAATTTTCAAAGAATTTTGGGAACCGAAAATGGTTACAAGCCATAATATCGCAAAATTTTAAACAATATTAATATCTAACATTAAAAAAGAACTGTGCTCTTAAAAATGTGTAATAACCTTAAATGTTACGCTAGGAACAAAACTTTTTCCAGCGGGAACATTCAACATTTTAAAACCTTGACTTGCTTTAGAGAAATACAGATATGAAATTTTGAAATGGTTAAAGAGAGTAAACACGTTGACAATTATATCTATTGTAGTAATGATACGGAAAGAATGCATGACGAACGACGTGAAACATATACTACACATACACAGATTGTGTCACAGCTCATTACACATGCCATATGTATTTTATAGCAGTGTTAACACAATATAAATATTGTCGGAATATAAATTAAGCTTTGATAAATATTCATATATTACATAACTTGGGGATTATTAATATTTACACATCAAATAGCACAAGTGGGTACCTGCAGTATACAGATAATCTGTATAAATCACTAACATATAAATTTCTCCAAAAAAAGACTCGAAACAAAATATACATACATCAATAAATAATAACTACAAAATTGTACACAGTTCAAGAAGATATACATGTAAGAAAGACATTAAACACATAATTAGCTAGATGTTTGGGGAAGAAAACAATACATTTACAAAAAATAGAATGAATGTTTTTCTAAGATTTCTTTCGGAGTGTTACAATATTTTGTAGAGATACTGATTTCTTTGGGGTCTTTTAGATAAAATTAGCTTCATCTCCCTTGAAGCCCTTGATCGATAAAATTTGTCAAATGGAACCTGGAGGAACTGTTTAAGAACTTCTATGGTATTCTGGAAAGTGGCCTTGAACCAAAATAATTACTGTACATGTAATATTATATACATGTACTTCGTAAATGTGAAAGTGGGGTATGAACTTGATGGTTTTACAGCAGTGGAATTAACCATGAGTGGAAGAGCACAGGGGTTGGTGGAGGGAGCACAGGGGTCAGGAGAGAATTTGCAACAAATAAGCTTGTACTAGAACTACACACTTCAACACACATTTAACGATCAACTATCATGGCAGTTTACACTGGTTGTTATTTCAAGACTTTTTATTGTGTACATGTTGTTTGGTCATTTAAATTATATCCGCCCCTTGAAGAGGCACAGAGCATTTCACAATAGCTGTGCTAATTCACTGTCACTCTGTGGAGGATTTGAAATTTTTTTGAAGTGTTAACCCTCTAAATTTGTTTGTACAGTTTTGTTCATAATTTTTTTCAAAGTTGGAACTTTACACAAAATTCTGTTATTTTTTATCACAGTTTAGTTGTTTGCGTTTAATGCCGTTCCAAACGTATTTCAAAACATCTTTACGGACTGGCAGTATACCTAACCATTGTTCCTGGGTATAACCAGTACTAGATCCCTAACCTACGTAAGAAACTGCTAGATTTCTTACACAACGCTGTAGCAGGGCTTGAACCCATGCCCCCTATTCAATGAGCCGTTACAGTGCTTTCAAGTCCTAACTACTCAACCATGGAGGTAGACTCTCAAAGTTACTGTCTTGCATTAGAACAAAATTAAATGACCTAACAACATGACAACAATCAAATGTCTTATATTGTATATGAAAAAGCTCTGTACTTTTTGGCAGTGAATATGTGAAATATTTATTGATAAGTGATTTCTGTGAATGACCGTAATTTTTAATGAATTGCAATTTCAAGGGTACTTTCATTAAGAGATTCCATTTTCCATATAGAAAAATGGCAATGTTGGATGGTTCTTCATTTGGATCTGTTCTATTCTGGTATCAAGATACACCCATGAAATTGACAAAATTAGTGTCCCAAAAATGTTAATTGTAATGATTTACATATATTTCCTTTCTTGTGTTTCTTATGACAAAGCTGTTACCAGTATGTTGAATTTGCGCAAAAAAACCAACTAAAATTAATGCTTTTCACAAAATGTATGGGTGGCACCCTATTTTTTTTAAACTTTAACTCCCATAAAGGATCACTCTGAATTACGGTAATGTATACTTGTATGATAGGAAGTAACTGGTATGAAATGATGTCTGCAAGTGAGAATTTTGCTTGGCAAAGTGTTTCACAATTTATGGACAATTAATAATTTCAATTAATTCATTAATTAATCTCACATTATTAGCCTACATTTACAATTGGCAAAATAAGTTAAAACGCTACTAATATACATCAACATAATATGAACAACAGTAACATTGTAAGAAACATTCTCTACTAAGTTTACAATATTATTAAACTTCTATAAATAGACTCAACAAAATGTACACAACAGCCCTAACTTACAACTATTTTAACTGAAAAAATGTCAAGAAAAAAAACATTTCATTGCTCAATACGATATCCTAGAATTTATTTCAATATCCCTAAAAGTATTGATAAAACGTAGGTTATCATTCATTCATTAAACAAGTTTTTATAGAGTTGTGCTTGAGCAAATGTGTTTGTACAAAACCATGCACAAAACAAGACATGGCAGTATCTAATTTTTGCAGTATATGTCGAGAAATCTTGTGATGGTATCACTATTTGTATACGATACTTGTGATGTCATCACTCTGTGTGGATGCTTATTCTCATATATTTCATGTAAATTTCTTTTTTAAACATACCAAAATACAAAAAATTGTACATGTATATGTCAAAATGTATTTCATCAGTCAAGTGAAATTTTAGCTAAGCTGCGATAAATGATATAATACTATGTCACTGCATAATGTAAGATAGATTTAGTATCACACATTCTTATTTTTCTTCAATCAAAGTCTATAAAGCACATATAACACAAACAAAACGGTAATAATCCAATTTGGTAAAGGCAAACTCTACATGGACGGAAATTATATAAATTATCAACTACGGAAAAAAATGTAAACTGTTAGTACCATAGTTACCATAGTAACAGTATAAAGTGGCAGTGACTAAACTTTTTGATTTATGATTTATGAGTTACTTACAATTTAAATCCATATATTTTACATTTACTCGACCAGCAGAAAAAAGCACCCTAACATGATATCTGAAAGCTACTGTCTGTATTGTATCTATTATAACCAGGAATCAATTATATCCAACAAAAAGATGTGGCATGACGTTGTTGACATCATACTTCCATTTAGTACGGTGTTATGATTAGCGGCTCAACCATTTAAATAATATCTTAAAGCTGTTCGCTCTCAGATTTTAGTGAGAAAAAACAAGTCTCTTCAAATTGTCCGCAATTAACATATTTAAAAAACAAATCACCAAATAAAAAGGTTCCCGTATAAATTCTTGTAAAGTATTTCTGTATTTTTGAAATTACTTATATGCTACCAAATGATAAAGCATTGCAAACGCTTTTGAAATTCCAATATAAACAAAGTGTAGAAATGCCATCAAACAAAGGTCCTCGACATTTTCAACAAATTTCTATATAGATTTTACTTATGTTGTTGATTCTAGCGGTTACTTTTACAATTTATGTTTTAGTACATAATTTGAAGGAATTATATTCTTTCACTTGGAACTGAACAAGCAGCTTTAAGTTGTGTTTCGAAAAGCCAACAAAAAATGTTATGATTCATATACTTAACATCTGACGACCACCTTATTGGAAATGACACATTGAAATAGATATAAATTTTCCAAATTCTGTTTGCTTTTAAACAGCATGATTTGTAAAAAAAAATCAAATTTATCAAATCGAGAATCTTAAAAATTCACATAAAAAAAAATCTCACAAGATTAACACCACTGAAGCTTTTGAACACATCCTGAAAATTTCGGCAAAAACAGTTGTCAAATAAACAACAATAAAAAACTGTATTAGAATCACTATGGCATCGATTGCATAGAAAAAATGCACATTCTGAACACAATCTGAATAACTTGAAAAATGCTTCTAATTTATATCTTAAGTCTGGTTATGAATGATACAGTAATGAAAATGATTTGACTCTTTCAGAGACAGTTCAAGCTATGCTTAGTTTATAGATAAACTTTTATGCAATACTTTGGTTACTAAGAAAATAATATCTGCTATTTTAGCTGTTGTTAAAAAAACTGTTTGACAATTTCAGTGTAATGACAAAAAAACCAGCAAGAATGAAAGAGAGAGAGAGAGAGAGAGAGAGATATTTTAAATTAAAATGAGAGAGAGAGATATTTTAAATTAAAATGTTACAGCATTAGCTCAATACTAAATGTAGTTATGCAATATGTTATAATGAATTTGTATTACACAGAATTGAGTCCACCTGTATACACTATGTAACAAAATGAAAGGATTCTAAATGATATCCTATCAATTTATATGTTAACAAAGATCACACTACTTTGGATTCATAATACCAGTACATAAATTATAATGATTAAACTGGTATAAAGTTACATAAAACAGACAAAGATATCATATAGAATCCACTCAGGTTGTGACACAGAATGTAAAACTAGATAGAAAACTTGCACGCATACCACTAGTTTAGGAACTACCCTGTGCCAACTCTAGCAGAGCAAGTGCTGACACCCACTTATCTGTAGCCTCCTTTTTAAAAGGTCGGTGACCCATCGATGATCTACTAACAAATTTGGACGGAACTGTTCCCGATGAAATACTGTTTTTGTCGATTGCCATTGCACAGGATGTATTTGTAACAGATGTAGGAAGAGTTGGTAAAGTTGTCGATGTTGCAACTGATGATGATGATGATGCTAAACTTGAAGATGAAGCTGGAATTGACGAAAATGCTGAAATTGATGTAGTGGTGTTTACATTCATTGATGAAGTGGTCAGTGATGAATGTGGGGTGACAGTCATTGGTGAATAACGAGTAGCTGTTACGTGTGAGCGGGGAGTTGTGAATGACATTGCCATGCCTGGCATCTCTGTTGATAAGGTCCTGGGTGTGACTTCTATATGATGAACTTGAACAATTGGGGTAGCTGGCGGAAGGATGGAAGACTCTCGCTTCAGCTTCTTCTCGGGCTGTGTTGGGGCCACAGCAATTTCATCCCTCTGCATGCAGTGCCTGCAAGATTGTATTATGTGATAAGGAATTTTTGTCTTCATTTTTTTTAAATACTAATTTATTTAATCTCGATTAGCCTATGAAACAAGTTCTTAGATAAATCGCTCACGAGACTCGCCAAATATAAAACAAT
>JAUMHA010368014.1:1321-13574 GCA_032359765.1 Saxidomus gigantea | reverse complement strand
GTAGCCAGATGAGCTAATTATGTAAATCTTCAACCTGTCTTGCTGTGCTGGCATATACATAATTAATTTCAAAGCTGGTGATGATTTATAAAGTATTTTTTCAGAAGACTTACAGATGGCCCATCATGCAGTTCCATGTTATTTTTATTACATAATTAGGCTTTGATACAAAACAACAATGTATCCATAATGTTACATAAATAATATAAATATAGTTACTCAATTGCCTGGATACATACCTTGGGTGTTTTTGGCGGAGAAAATACAGGTGCTGTTTGAGCATGACTTAACACTGATGTATCGGGTGCTTGCTGCGCTCTGCCTATATCCAGACGTAGGTCAACTCTCTGCCCTGAAACAGTAGTGGACGGAACCGTTACTACAACAGTATTTAGCACTTTAAAACTTGATCCTCGTAAATTTCTAAATCTGACTTGCCAGGTTTGCCAAGCTGTTCATAATATAACATTGTACCTGTCACTGTTCACAGATGATCCAAAGCTTATTATATATCTAACAAACAATATCACAACCTGACAGCATATGAGCACACAGATCAATATCTATACTCGTTTCAAATGCAGATTTTTTTCCCTCAAGCAGGGCAAGGTAATGAGAAGGAAAGAACTCCTTAAAACTTGCATAGTAAAGTTCCTGCATTGAAACCTAACTTAAGATCAGTAAAACATAGCCTTATTAATAAATTGGTCTTATTAGCAAGACTGCTTTACTATGAAAGTGAGCACTTGGTTCTTAAATGTCTAGTCTTAATATCGAGGCAGTCTCGAGGGCAGTCTAACTATAGTGAAACTTTACTGTAACACACTTTACAAAATTTAATGTCTAAAGAATACAGCCATCCAACTTAGTGACCACAAAACTCTTAAACACTTTTATACAAGTATCTTTAAAATCAACCTTCACAAATATTGTTGACTTAAAGGGTCAAAAGATCAAAATTACTCTCCTCGACTGAGTTTAAGCAATGTATTAAGTACAAGTCGAGAAATAACGGCAATATTCCATTGTGCAATTCTAGTCAAATTAACACTGCACTTACCCTCTTGCGGAGTTACTGGTCTTGGATTTATCACAGGATTCAGAATGGGAGTTTTCGGTTGAACTGGATACATAGGATATTGTCCGACTCTGCCAGTCACACTTTCGTAAACTTTTCGTGGATCATTTATTTTTAGGTTGACACTTGCCGGGGGCGCTAGGCTCTTTCTGCCAAATGAGTGACCCTCAGTACCAGTGAAGAGTTGTTTTGGTTGTTGGGGAACTTTTGGTCTTGCTCCATTGTGGTGTCCATCTGACCTTGGAGTGCTAGTTTGGCGAGGACTGAAGTGTGGAGTATACATTGACAAATGATCAACAGGTGTGAACTGTGTCTTTCCATATTGGTTTGGCATGGAAGCCAGTCCATATGGGTTAGTGTACCGGTGTTGGTTGAAGTGTTCTGAGGTAGCAAGATCCTCTGGCTGTATTTCTGATCTCAGGGGAAACGGATTTTGTACATGCATCATTTGTCTTTGGCCCTGAAAGTTATTTGCATACGAGTATCCACCGTGCACATTCAGTTGACCCTGTCCATGTTGGTGATACTGATAACTTGGAACAGATGTGTTCTGACCGGAAGGATAATGTCTGGGGGCAGTTCCAAGACCAGTAACAAAGTTTGGTGTATGACTCAAATCTTGTCGCTGCTGGGTTTGCTGTAGGTAATATTGCTGTTGGTTTTGTGTGAGCATCTGTTGCTGTCCTTGCTGACCTAGATACAGCAAATCCTGCTGCTGATCAGGATGATGTTGCCGCATGTATGTATCAGCTGGGGCTGTCCATGGATGCCCTGGTACTTTCTTTGATGTTGGCACATGCTGAATCAGTGGGGGGAGACTTGAACCTTCAAGACGTTGCCTTCCTGGTGTGATCATTTGATGTACCATGCCACTGCCATCTAGAAGCATTTCATTTCTTTGCCCCAGACTTGGACCGAAAGCTTCTGGAATTTCTTGAATAGTGCTAAATTGTCCTTGCGAGTGTGGATGTAATAGCATCTCTGGACTAAATTTTGGGGGAGATCCTGACTTGAACAAATCATCATCATTAATGCTAGGAAGCTGATCTTCTCCAATTACAGGATAAATTGTTGGCAGCACTGACTTCGCTTCCTTTGTCACTGTTTCTGAATTAATCTTATTTGCATTGTCTTGTACTAGATTTTTTATTATTTGACCATCAGAGTTCTTTTCTGCAGAAACCCCATGACTTGGAATACCTTGTTCTGATGTCAGCGGTGTACCTGAACTTAAGTCTGTACTAGTGTTAACCACGGTTGGTAAGTTGTAATTTTCACGAACATGTCTTACACCTTCCTCAAAATCAAAATTTTCCAGTATATTGTCTTCCTTCCCTTCTTCATCACTTCTGTAGTCTGAAATATCAGGAATGTCATCTCCAATGTTTTCCTGCAATATTTTTTCAAAATCGGGAATCAATTTCTCTGTAACAGTGCCGCTGGATAAATTTTCGAGACTCGGTTCACGAGAACTGCTGTTACCTTTCTGACTGCCTATACTCTCAAGATTTGGATGATACATGACCAGCTTTGGCTGCGTCTGAGGCGGGATTGTTGGACTATTGTCATTATAAAATCGGTCAATATGTGTCATAGGATCTATGTTATCGTCCGGCTGCGATGGTTTTCTGCTACGTTTGTAGATATTTACTGACACAGCATTTTCAGCCTGGCTCTGATGCCCACTACTCTTGTCTGCCGCCTGTGCCGCTGGAGGTTGGGGCGTTTCAGCTTTCTTACTTTCTCTGCCTCCATTTCCGACAGCATACACGCGGTAATCGTTACTGTAGTATGGCAAGTCTTCACCATGTACATCAACAATGCTGTTCACTTTTCGCTCTTTCCTTCTTGCTCCTTCATTGGTATTTGAGGCTGTGGCCCCTGCTGTTGACTCTCGCTCCAAGTTCCGGTATATTTCTCTCAAGTCAGCATTAGGATCGTAATCAATGCGATTGGTCGGTGACTCAAAGTGTATGGATTCCAGAATGGAATATGTGCCGCTAGTAGATTGTAGCGTTGGTGCTTCCTCTGAAAATATAAATATATTGTACTTATTACTTGTGTGAAGTATCATTAAATTCTGACCAGGGGTATTGGAGATCTATTGTCTACAGGAGTATGTCTGCAGTCGGACGGACAGACAAGCTGAATCCAGCATAACCCCCCTCACCCCCCCCCCCTTACACTTTGTGTTGGGGGGTATAATAATCTTGTGAAATTTGTAATTGGAAAATGAATGAGCTAATAATAAAATGTACACACCTAGCAATCTGAAGGCACTGTGCAACAGCAATTCTTCCGCTGTAGGTCTACTACCCTGACACACGGTAAACCCACGCCTAATTAGGTCTTTAATCGGCTCGTGGATGTTACGAGGAATATCTTCAAGCGGTGGGGACTTTTCCACTATCTGGAATTAAGTATAACAAAACCTCATTCTGACAATAGTTAAAACATAGGAACCTGCTACCTTTTAATATTGTTACAGTGACACACATGTTCTTGTTACTCCACAATCTTGGCAACATAGTTAAACCTGTGTTAGTGTTCACCTAAACTACACAGCTATATGACTTGTCTTTTTTTAATATCAAATACATCTGTCCTATGCAGCCACCTACTTTTAATGGCCACTTAAAATCGCCTGGCTGGCTGCTTAAAGAGGCTTACCCTAAAACTGTGAGCAATTTAAACAACTGCAAAATGTTTTTTATTTAAAAGATTAAAAGAGTTGCCACCAAACGCTAAAGTTTCATCTAAAAATTCCTGTAAAAAAACTAGGTAAATAATGGTAATGGTTCGTGTTGTTCATGAAGAACCGTAAAACCTTTATAAACACCTGTTTCATAACTTTTAGGTGGATAGCGATTTATTATAAATTGTTGCCATATTAGCACACCATGCGTAAGCGAGACATTTTTCCAGACAAACTTGTTGATTTATTAATTTTCAAGAAATGTGAAATAGCCACCTTACCACAACTATCAAAGCTTTGAAGCTCTCGTATCGCCTGACCCATGGTGGAAGACCACTCAGCATGTGAACCAGCACACAAACAGCTGCCCAGATCTCTGCCGCAAAGCCATAACCCACTGCCTCAGCTTTCTCAGGACTCCACTGTGTTTGAGTACCAACAGGTTTTGTTCCCCCTCTCACTAAACCTTGTAAACCTTGGCATCTCCGAGCTAGCCCAAAGTCGGCAACTTTTAATGACACGCCTTCACTTGTTTTGTTCAGGAGGATATTGTCAGCTATAAGAAAAATCCAAAAGCCTTAACTGATACATTCATACTAATCTGATTTTCATATATTCCAATATTTCACATTTCTACCAAATATAACTATGCAATTTCCGAATTCCGATACTTGTTAACCTTACAAAACAACAGTTTCATAAGATCTGAAGAAACCTCCCAGATCATGTATGTCTTATAAAGACCAAATTTCAATTATTTAATTATTAATTAGGCTCCATTGAGTCAATATTTTTTTTCTATAAAAAATGTCAATTGTGCAAATTACTATGATCCTTAATGGCAAACATTGTTTAAAGTTATTGTTTAAATGACTGACTGGTGTAATCATTGTCTCACACCTTCAGATAATGTTTTACAACTTTGTTTTGCTTTTAATCTATAGTAAATGCAAAAACGATCAATGCAAGTCATTGAAAGTCATGAATAAACTTAATAACGTAATTTTTGTCACAGTGTGTACTTTTTTGAGAAAAATTAACACATGCACAATGGTAATAGACCAACCATGAAAAGTTGTTTTATAGAGCTTACATTCTACGAAAAAGAAAACATGGATCTAAAATTTAATAACTTAAATGTGAAAAATTTTGTAACGATAATTGTATTGTATTGGTACAATGTGGTTCTTCATATTATACCTTTAAGATCCTCATGTAGAATGTTCCTAGTCTTCAAGTATTTTAGCACTTGTACTAGCTGCTGGAAGTATCTCAAGGCTGCAAGCTGGCTTAGGCGGCGTCCCAACTTCCTCTGAATGTTGATAGCTTCAGTAAGACATCCACCTGGAACAAGTTATTTACCTTGGGGTTGAATACTTATTGAACTTACACCAATTTATTTAATCTCGATCGTAAAATAAGTTCTTACAGCTTATATTAATCTCTCTCTAGATTCGCTCCAGATGGAATCAACCTCTAAGAGAGAGAGAAACGTGGAGTAATGTGGATCTAGCCTAAGGACACTATCACTATTTGAGCACTGGTCGGGATCCTGAGGCAAACACGCTACCACTGCATCGAGGCAGCTCCATAAAATATCTACTTATCTCAAAGGTGTTAAGGTACATAAACAGACACAGTCAGTAGTGGGGCTTGGATCCATGACCCTCAATGATTTCAAGCCTGCGACTAATCACTTAGACAGTCTGGAGACCTTACCCTGACCCCAAAACTTGTAGAAAGTTTGTTGGTGTCAATGGCGATTCAACTTCAAACATACATATAAATTATGTATCAACCCTTTCCTTCAATGTACCCTCAAACTACATTAGTCAACACATATATACATACCTTCAATAAATTCCTGTAATATGTAGATTTCCTCGCCATGTCTGATGGCACCATATACCTGCACAATGTTCGGATGATCTAACTCACTCCATAGCTCAATCTCCTCCTTCTCATAGTTAGAGATATGAATCTGCACAAAAGAACAATCACAGTCCTTCTTGAATACATTTATAAATTTATTTCAATTCCATTCTGTTTCACAGTTTCAGATTTCAACTTTCGGTTTCTGTTCCGAAGGACAAGAATGATAGGTGTTTTATGGCGTATTGGCTTTCAAGGTCATATACAGCACATTAAAATCATGTGCAGTGAATGTTAGAAGACGGCACGAAATAATAGGACTCTGATTGATTTAGTTTCAAGAAATTACAGGTTAAGAAGGAAGTATCAAGGTTCAAATACAATATAGTATAATATATCGGCTATGTAAACGTTAGCAGAGCCAACAAGTCTTAATTCACACAAATTTTGACATCAGTTTCATGAAAAGATCGATTTCTTTGATAAGGCAACAAGACTCCCATCCTCAATAAGAAACTGCCAACTTTATAACATGAAAAGAATTGGTTGGTGGCAGGGCTCAAAAAAGCCATGACCCTCAATCAATGAGAGATTTAGAAAGTACAAGCTCGCGACCTTAACCACTCGCCCAGGGAGATGAGCCTTATAGTTACTACTAAGAAAGCCTGACAAGATTTATCAAACAATGGACAGTAATAAATCTAAAGATTACTTTGTGCTAAGACTAATATACGCAATTACAAGCTGTGTTATAAACACTTCTGTTATCATTTCTGAAAAAGAACTTGAATGTGCCGAATTGTGAAACAACACTTATGCCAATTTGTGTAACAAATTCAAAATTCAAGAAAACGTAGGTAATACCTCTTTAACACAGAACTTGAATTCTGTTTCGAAATCCATGGCAAGATGACACTTTCCTGTCATTCCGTTGCCAAGGTGAGCGATCTTCACCCACTGAAATTCATTCTGATACCGCAGTCCTTTGATGTGAAGCTTGCTCTGAAAATATACAGAAAAACTTTTCCGATCCATTCGCGCCTTAACATTTGACATCATATACAACTTCTTCAATAATCCAATTAAATCTCCATTTCAACTCTCTATTTAACAATGTACCATGTTTTTACTCAATGAGGAGAATCAAAATACAAGCTTCTGTTGGTGCAAAACTGGAGTAAGATGAACATCAATACATGTACTTCCAAAAAATTCGATGTACAATCCCAAGTGTAGTAAATAATAAATTTTACTTTTCAAATTAATGTCCCAATTACAAGTATCTCTCATTTTACAGGGGAACTGAACTTTATTTGTACCAAAAACATTCTTAATTTCGCTTTTTAAATTGATAAGTACACGAATATAACGCAGTATTTTTTTCAATGATATTTCAAAAGGTAAGAAAGGCTTTCTGGCAACTCTTTTTTGTGTAGAGCAAAAAGGCCAACACTGTTTTAGAGTGAATAGAATATGGTTCTCTCATTATCCCATCAGTTAATTAATTTTACTATCTCGGTAAATTCAAAGTTATCCTGGGACTTCAAATGTGATACCTCCATTTTTGAAATTTACCATTTTTAAATTAATGGTACTGAACATTATTGTCATCTAATTCACAGAGTATAAATTGCTTCGACAAGTTTCATAATTATATTAACTTAATTTCCAAACAATATCAGAGCAATGACAAGCCACAGTGACAGTTCAAGTCAATATACAATCCATGTACCAGGTTGGTAGCAGGGCTAAAACCCATGACCTCAGAGATTTTGAGACAACGCGCCCTTACTCATTAATAAGTATGGTTATAGCAGCGGGTCTCTGATGAATGCTAGTAGTACAAGCAAACTATGTTACCTTGAAATCTGCCAAGATGACCCCTTCTTCTGTGTAATGTCTGGCTAGTTTCGCCTCAATCAAGTACTGGGTTTTAAACTTCTCCCATACCGTCACTACAACAACCAGCTGATGTTTGCCTGCATACACAACTTCTCCTGAAATAAAAAAATACCAAACCATGTACAAGCATACGCTGAACGTTGTTCTAGGGAAACAGTTCTAAAACAGTCGAACCTGCATTGAACAGCCAGCAAGGCAATTCATCAAGACTGGCTACATAAAGTAGGTATTTGCTTTATACAGTAAAGATTTTTAAAAAATTCCAGAACTGGATCTTGAGTCCCTTTGAATTGGGAAAAATGACATGGTGAATGTCAAAATTTGGAAAAACTGTTTCACCTTTACATTGCCTTACTTTATTTTGTAATCTAAGATACATCTATCTGAAGCTCTTACACGAAGACTCTGATAGGGTAATACAGCATGCAGACATTGGGGGTAAAGATGAGAATCGTGGCTACAATATCCCTATACAGATGTATTTAATTTAAAAAGAGATCATTTGGATGTAAGTCTTTAAATTCCGATCACATCATGTTGAAAATAAAAGATTACTTCTACTTCACACTAACCTATTCCTTTCTTTCCAGTTGGTTTATCTTTAAAACTTGGGAAGTAAGGTTCACCATGACCTGGCGGTCCCATTGGCAGGCTTACGAATCTGGATACACCTGCCATCATCCCAAACTGTCCAGACCCATCTGAATTCCCAGACCCTGTTGACTCAACACTCCCTTCCTCAGATGAAGTTGGAATAGCATCAGCTTCATCAGGTATTTCTGGTCTGGAGTAAAGACCATGTTTTGAGTCAACTTCTTCTGTATTCTGCTCCTCATCTTCGACCCCCTGAGCCCCTGCTGCAGCGTTTATGGCGAGGCTTGATGAAGAACCCTCTTCTTCTGATACCCCGCTCTGTCCCGTTTCCTCAACATTTGTAAGATTTGACTTCTTGCGACGTAATACACGAGATCCACTCCTTGAGGTGCTCGTTAATGAAAGTGGTGTACCCTCTGGAATGCTGGGTAAAGGACCCAAGGATGATCCAGAGACTCTGTGAGGTCGACCCTTTTTACCATCATGAGTGCTCCTTGGCTCAACTATGTCTTCTTCTGCATCATCACTTATTCTAGCAAGCTTCTTTCGGACTTGGAACCACAAAGTCTTCATTTGCGAGCCGATGCTACTTCCTGACACCACAACTCTGACAGCTTTACAAATTCTGATTTCACATATACTTACAGAATTATTATTGAGGCAGTCAGCAACGTGTGAGCAGATGAGAGAAAAGATTTTAACACACATGGTGCAACTGTTGTACACTGACAAACAATGAGCATAGTGCTTCAGCAAAGAGTCGACAGTGAGGCAGATACTACACTGTAAGGCATCATCTGACAGGTCCTCCAGATGATCTAATCGTTCGCTCAAGCACATGTGTTCTCCATTTGTTAGCCTGAGGAATAGATCCCAAACTGGTCCTCCATTTTCCTGGAATGACAACAGTAAAAGATCTGTGCACACGCAAACATATACTAGCTCTATATATATCGTAGCTTTGCTTCTGAGAGAAAACTTCTTGTTTTTTTAAAAGGGGACAATACAGGGATGCTATAGAGCAAGTTTGATGACATTCCATCTATTTGTTCATGAGGAGAAACCCTTAAAAAGTTATTTTAAGTAACAGTGGCCCCCATGTTTTCAAAAGTAGACAATGCAAGGATGCCAAAGAGCAAGTCTGTAACCATTTCATCCATTGGCTCGTAAGAAAAATGTGTTTAAAGGTTTTTCTATTTTTAGTAACAGCGGCTCTGTGTGCACTGGACTGGAACAATTTCCTAATATTTGAAAGAGGTCAATGCAAGGATGCTACAGAGCAAGTTTGGTAAAAATCCAAAATGTAATTTCTGAGAAGAGGTTTAAATGAAAATTGTTACGATGTATAACAGACAACACACGCCAAACAACCCAACCATACTTAGAGCTCATCCAGAGCCTTAGGCTCAGATGAGCTTAAAAGCAAGAGGGCCATGATGGTAGCACTGCTCTAAATGACAAGCTATCATAAAAAAGGTTTAATTTATCTGTACAGCCCATAAGGAAAAAGATTCCAACTTAACTGATTTCCTCATCAGTGCAGCTAACAACAACAATTTTAAGTCTAACTATAGTCAACATAAATACACAGTATGCCATTCAGTGGATATATTCAAAGAAAGTATCAAACAATGGTAGATAACCAAACATGTAAAAAAAAAAAATTTTAATATCCATAGTCAGCTTAACTGTTTTCAGCCTGCCATAGATCCTACTGTTACCCATGTACAGTAACTACAGAAGCTTCAATCTTCTTCTGCATTCCATCAAATTACACTGTATAAAGCAACAGAAATTTAAGATGGACTTGATTCTTCTTAACTCTATTCTACCTTAAGCTGTGAAAATGAAACAACACCATGTGGAGAGAAAGACGACCAAAATCTCACCTCATTAGCCTGTCCAACTATTTCTAACCATCCAAAGTTGCCTAAATCAGTGTGTTTCTTCCTGTATCCTTTAAAGTCTGGAGATGGCACACTGACATCCCCCAAGTCTCTTGTGCTTTCAGGTGGATCAACATTTTCTGGTTCTGTTCCTTTGGTATTGGTGTGTCCTGGATTGTTGTTGTTGATATTGTTTTTGTCATCATCGTCTCGGTCCTTATTGTCTTGGTTTCTACGGTTCTTGCTGTTCTTATCTCCATTATTTCTTTGCTAAAAACATAGTCGTAATTTACATTACTGAAAATCTAGCCTGTGTATTTCTAAACGACTAGGTGTAATTTTCTTAATTTTTCATTCACATAACATCAGATCTGTGAACCTTAGATAGCTGGAAAGAAGTTGTGTGTGTGAGTTGCCTTGGAGAAGCATAGATGAGGTAATTTGATGGCTTGCTTAATTGTAATTTTTCAATATTTAGTTTGTAAATCAGAGCTTTATAGTACGTCTTCTAAATTGGAAAGAATGAATTTTAAGTAACATACCGACACTGAAAAGTACAAAAATTATCATAAACTACATGGTCTGGGAACCCTTATTTGTATGCTTTTGCCAGAGCAATAGTACAAATAGATGATACCGATGATCAAATTGTTCAAGACTTGTCAAATTTGGATATTTTACCCTTCTCCTGCTGAAGTTCTGAAACTGAGTTGCCCGTACTTCAGTTTGTGCAGTACTAGTAAGTATTCACAGGGGTGCTCACTAAAAACTGACAGCATAGTGAACATTGCAGCCTATGACTGGGACTGTGAAGGCTGATCATGATCTGCACTACTAGCAGGTTAAAGGTTTGATATCAACACAACACTTACAGAGCTCGAATTGCTGCCAGAATCATTATTTCTCCCTTCATTGCCACTTCTACCTCCAGAATTAGTGGAACATTTTCTACCGAACTCACAAGGACCAAACATACTGTATCTTCTACCATTCCAGTTCTTTTTTGGTGCCACTGTATTGACAAAAAAAATACCCTTAAATCTCTAATATGAAAAAAGTCAATACCTATATAGGGCAAAAGCATAACAGGAATTTCATAATTAGAAATGGTACAAATTTTCAGGGGACGCAAAAACGGTTCAGAATATCCAGTCATGAATCAAGGGTGGATTGCGAAAAGAAATGGCTCTTTTTATTGCATCACAAGAAAGAGCATCTAACTTTAAGAATGTGTATAAATAGGATTTTTTTACATTTCAAAGTACAAACCTGCATTCAATAAAAAAATGTTGCATTTTTCAAAACAAAATTGGCTGACATTTAATGACGTCACAATTTCTTTTGATAAATGACGTCTTCTTGTTAACAAAATGTGCAGTGGAAGTTTATAGACGATGCAGCATTATAGGTATGTTATCGTATCATCCAGGAGTCGACAATTTCCAATGTTGCATGGGTACATTTGACAAATCTCTTATTTTATTGCTTTCAGTATTCAATCAAATACTCGTATATAATATGTTTACCTATAGTAGGGCGAATAGTAGGGCTTTGCCCTAAGTGCACTTCGCACACTTCAAGCTTTCGCCCTTATAATAACCTGTGGCTTATTTTACTATACCGTAATGAATTATGATTTGTTGGTTTATTTAGTTTATACAAATTTTTTTAGCTCGATTGTGAAGAAAGCTTTGAGCTTATCTAGTCAATCTCGAATCCGCTTCCTG
Source organism: Saxidomus gigantea (assembly GCA_032359765.1). NCBI lineage: Eukaryota > Metazoa > Mollusca > Bivalvia > Venerida > Veneridae > Saxidomus > Saxidomus gigantea. The sequence continues at coordinate 1,820 of JAUMHA010368014.1, read as the reverse complement.
GAAAAACCAGTACTGGTGTCATATGAGGAGGTACGGTCGTGACCCCAGTGGTGGTTTATTTACCAGACCATACACTAAATTATCAAACCTTTGACCTCCTTTTTGTTCTGTAAAATTTAAGTGGAACAGCTTGGACTAGGATAATATACATCTATCACTAAACATGATCAATACCCACACAGCTTCAGTCTGTCTGAGGATATACTCTGCACAAGCTAAAGTATTAATTGTGCGTAATTTGAAAATGAGACGAGCTACAGTTCTGATTTTCGCATTATACTAACAAATACACACTGCTCTATAGCAAGTTAAAAAACAGTGCTTTGATAGCAAAACTCAGACTTTGCAAAGTCATTTAAAATTAAAAGGACCTTACGTTTATCTCCTTGTTTTGGCAATGCTGGTTTAGGTATTTTCTTCAATTTCTCCCAGATATCTGGCTTTTCATCACAAAACTTTTTCATTCTTCCACCTTTCCAAACCATACTGCTTTTATTTC